>PITA01002801.1:105915-146803 GCA_004023965.1 Spilogale gracilis | reverse complement strand
GTAAGTCTCTTATATTGTAAATTATTTCAAACTTTCCTTCGAAAGCCAGAAGTGTCCAAGACCAATTTTGGAGGGAGGTATACATAGATTGGATAGAGCCCAGGGAAAAACAAAAGTAATGCTCCTAAGACTGGAAAACCGGGCTGTTAGGACAAGGTAATTACGGTAATTATTCCTTTCTGGAGGGAAACTGGGAGGGGGTGGCTGTTGTCATTACACTCTTGGTGGGATTCTCAGCCCTGACCAGCAATTCTGAACTCCATGGAGAAACAGCTGGGGCCTCTGGAGGGGCATTCTGGCCACATGTGGCCCCTCAGGTTGACCCAGCTCTTCTGGCCGCTAGTATCCATCTGCCTCTCGCTTGGGTTTTGGACTTGCCCTGGGAGGCAGGAAGAGGCTGATCAGGCCCTGCTGTCTTACTGGGGAACCAGAAATGCATCGCATCTCGTAAATTTTCTCTGCCTCCAGCTCCTCACCAGCCACGTAAGGAGAATAACAGTATCGACAGGCATTGTTGTGCCATTAACTGGCTTGATCTATTATGCACCTTGGTCAGTACAGTGCTGGCCACACTGCAGGTTAGCAGGTGCTATTGAAATCCGAGTCTGAGGACCAGAGAAATGCAGAGGCTCGCACAAGGCTTGGACTAGACGCAATTTTTAGTTAATTAATTTTGTATTTATTAATGGAGCAAGATTTATATGGAATAAAGTGGCCAGCTATAAAGTATGCAGTCTGATTTATTTTGACCAGTGTTTGCCCCTATGTGGTTACTAGTGCCTGCACGGAGGTTGGAGGTGAGGACGGGGCGGGGGAGGGGGTGTACTTAACTCTTACTGAAGAGCAAATGGGGTCCCTCCCTTTGGTCAAAAGAGGTTTTATCCAAAGGCTTCCCTGATCTCTACTCCTCCACAGCCTCTCTGCCCCTCACCTGCCTCAGTTTACCTGGGCTCTCATCACCTCTTGGTGCCTCCTCACATGTTCATTGGTTTGTGGTCTATCTCGCCCTCCATCCAGTTGCGAGGGAGCACTCTAGGGAAGACAGATTGCTTTCTCCGTGGCTCTTGGACCCCTAGAACCTCACTGAGCAGCACAAAAGTACCCAAAGCTGGTGCTGAACAGACATTTGGCGTTTGAACACATGAGTGAGTGAATGGACAGGCCACGGAGAGTCCGAAGACAATTGTTTAGGTGGAGGGGACTAGCTGGGGACCCAGGTGGCACTTTCAGTTCAAGACTCAGGCCAAGCCTGGTAAGAAGGGAGCCGTGCCCTAGGTGGACAGGATGTGCTCCTGGGATTCCTGGAAGGCTGTGGGCATGTGGCGCTCTGCCGCCCCCTGCTGGTGGGGGTGGGAGTGGGGCTGTAGCTCCCAGCATTTGCGCAGGAGGCTTTCCTAAGGCTTGGATTTGTAACCTAGTGCTGATGAACTTAGAGGACAGAAGACCTTGATCCCGGCTTTCGCTGCAGTCTCACTGAGAGTGGGCTTGTCCTTGAGTTGTGCCTGACCTAACCCCTCCCGTTATTATTAGCAATACTTGTGATCTGTCACCAGTACAGCTCACAAATATTTCCATGGCACATTAGAGAGTTCTTGAAATATGGTTTTTGCTCATCGTGACCTTGATATTGTAACTATCAGATGCACCAATAAGCCATTTTATTTAATAACTTAATAAAAAGGCATATCGATAACAAATTTATTTTTTAGAAATCCTTTAATATCTGGTACCCATATCATTGATTTGCTTTGACATCTAAGTTCTGTCTTTTATGAATTTAGGAACATTTCCTGAGAAGCAGTCCACGGGGGCCATAGGCAGCCAGGAGGGTCCGTGGCGTACAGCAGGAAGGGGTCCCTGTCTTTGGAGCTGAGGGTCAGTGAGAAACCAAGAGCTTTGGCCCTGTCCACTCAATCTTGCTCCCAGTGGGGTCTGGGACTTCGGCCAAGGGTGACCACCGGCCTTGGCACTAGGGAACTAGACCCTCCCCCCATCCGGGCCTTTTGTCAATTCTTCCCTTCCTCCCTCCAATCTGCCTTTCCTTCCAGCCCCAACTGTTTCCAATAAACATGATTGTGTCACTCACATCCTGATAGGATTTTGCTACTATCAAAAAGGGAGGCCCATTTACCTTGGCCTTACCTGGCTGCGAAGGTGAAGGAGACACCTGCGTGAAAACAGAACGAAATAGGCTGCCACTCCGTGGCCCCCGGATCCCTAAGCTAGACAGAGCCTCAGGGTTTCGGAGAAGTCTTAAATTCACGAAGACGGATGATTACATTTTCCTATCAAGTTCAAACAAAGCATCAAACTGTAGAGTTCAATGAGTTTCTAAGTCCAAAGCAAATATTTGGAGAAAGGTTGGTGGTAGACAGGAACAAAAAATTGTAGGAAATGTAAAAACAAGTTTTACATGTGGGCAGATGACTCGTACTATTATTCTCATGAACTACATCTTTCTGTTCAGCTCACTCAGTGAAGGCTGGGGAATATCAAGGAGATGATGGAAAGGACTTTGTTTCAGTCTTGGTCATAAATGCCCTGTGAGAACTTTGGAAAGACCCTGAAGCTGATTTCATTTCTCATTTTATAAACCAGTCATTCTCTGTCCCTCTATCCCTCCATCTCTGTCTCTGTCCCTGTCTCTCTCTCTCTCTCTCTCTCTCACACACACACACACACACACACACACACACACACAGCTGGCTCTGCTCTCTTATGTCAGTGAAGAATAGGTCTCAATTTTTTCTCCCCTTTCATTTCTCTGCATGGAGAGACCTGCAGCTCAAAGCCCAGACAAAGCATGCTCTATAGGTTGGGTTCTGGGGCCCCAGCCCCATCTACTCCTTAGGTCTCAGGAATATAACGTGACCAAGCATTAATATCTGAAAAATGCTTTGAACTCTTGGACAAAAGATACCCTATTAAAAAGAATTCTTAAAGAATCATTATCTTGCATAAAATGTAGAGTGGTGTCCAGCAAGAAGGCCGTGACTGCCCAAGCAGGCCAAGTTAATGATTTAGAAGTTATCACTGTGACAACAGATCAACCCAAACCATAAATCAGATCCTAAAATAACCCTACAGACCTCACGGTCTTGGTCTCCGTATTGAGTGAAATCTTTACAAACAAAATGTGTTTAATTTCATCCCACAGATCACCTACTTTAAAATCTAAATATCCTTCACAGAATGTGACCGTTTGCCAAATTGAGAATATGCTGAACATTTTTTGGAGGGATGACGGAATACCAGCTTCCCTGAAAAAAAAAAAATCACGTTGCGAAAGGCAGGGAGTAAGATAGTCCACACCCAAAGTGTCCGGCTGGCTGAGTTGCCACAGCCCCAAAGCTCCATCTGAGCATCTATTTTTCCAAGCAGTTGAGAGCAATGATGTGTACATTTTTCATGTGTAATTAGGCAGTGTAAGGCGATCCCCGCTGCCGGCGGGCTGCTGCTGCCCTCGCCGGGGTGAATGGCTTCCAGATTTCACCCCCATCTCTTCTGTCTAGACTCTACGTTGCTATTTTTTTTTTCTCCTCGCTTAAAACAGACTCCAATATAAAATGCCAAAAACAGAAGTTTTGTCCCTCTTTCTCATAAAGATGTGGGACAGAGCTCTCTCTGCCAGACAAGCAGGGCCCCAGACTTTCATAAGACACGTGTCGTCTGAAGTTGACATTCAAGATTGTCCAGGCGTTTCAGTGGGTCATGCAAACTTCTTCTCCTCCTTTTTTTTTTTTTTTTTTAAATATGGTTTTCATTAAGGAAGCCAGCCTTTCTAGAGAGGTGTGGCTCAGCTGGGAGGCGGGGGATGGCTGGATGGGAAGGCAGGCAGGGAAAGAAACAGGGAAACCGAAAGCTGCGACCTGAGTTTTCCAACAATACTGTTATTTATGCTCCTGCTGAAATGTGCATTGTCTTGGGAAATGGCTTTCGGAGAGTGAAGAAATGATGTCATCCTCTTACCAGGGGGCCTATCTTGTAGAGCATGCTGAAAATTTGAGTAAAAATAGAGTCCCTTAATAAAAGAAGATGGAGAAATTCTTATGAGACAAATGTTCCTTATTAATTGGCAGAATTTGTATATATCTTGTTCTTCGGGGATAAGGAATCATTTTTCTCCCCTGACTTGGGCTTAAGAAAACATGACCCCAACTGAATTTATTTAATGAGATGAGATGCTAGAAAGATGAAGGCCCCGTGATTTGACCAATGAGGGCTGGACACATTCACTTTCTGGTAGTTTAAAGCCCTTTTGTTTAATCCCATCCAAAACTTCAGCAGTTTCTATGGAGATGTACTTCATTTTCTTTGGTTTAACAAGCTGCTTCCGTATGTGATTGAACAAATTGGGATAATAATATGGGAAAGATTTCTCAAGAAAAAGATGAATAAAATCGTGTTATTTAGTGCATATCAAAAATACAGAGATATTTTCGCAGAAAGTTGAAGATGGTTTCAGTGTCCATTGAAACAAAACAAAACAGAACTAGTGAATATGAGATACATTGAGAGGCTTCCCATAAGCAAATGAGAAGAAATTCAAATTTTTTGGCATACTGTCTTTTTCTTTCTCCCTCTCCATTCTGTCTTGAAATATATCCCACAAAGTGGTACCCTTGGGTCTATTAACCGGAGATTTAAAACCTGAGAACCTAGTCATAATTTATATTGTAAGCTTTTTAGGGGCTATAGGAGTGTTTCCCTAAAAATATGCGGAATTGCCCGTGTATTATAGAACTCCTGTGGCTCTCCTTTCTTCAATATTGCTTAATTGCCCTACAACTTGTTTTGAGTATCTACTTTACACATCTGTACTGAAGGGATTGTAGAAAAATAAACTGTATCTTAATTGTTTCAAAGGCGAGTTAGCAACAACTGAACAGAACCAAAGGACCCAACAATATTTTTTTAAATTTCTACATTTGTCAGTGTTCCAGTTTGAACCACTTGAAACCCTCCTTGGTTCTTGAGGTCTGAAAAGATTTTGCCTGCTGCCCCACTCTTCCGTAGTACTTTGTTCGGCCTCTGCAGCCCTTAGCTTATAATACCTTCTTTGTAGATTCTCATGTAGGCGTCTCAACTTTTTTTTTATAAGGAAGTACACGCCGGGAAAATTGGAATCTTTTAGTTCAACATCTTTGTAGCCCTCACTGCACCAGGCACGGGACAGTGTATGTTGTAGGTGCTGGAAACCTTAAAAATAAAAGGCAGTTATTCTACGGTTGAAGATGAGTTTATTTGGGAATAATAGAGAATTGCGATTTGAGGCATACAGCCATGGCAGAACCATAGGCAAACTCAACAAACAAAGGGGAGGAACGTTATTCTATGGAGAAGAAGGAGGAAGTTGGGTTGTTTTGAACTCAGTCCATCGGAGAAAGGCAAACATTCAGGGTGCTGAGGCTTTTTCCTTGGCTGAGTCACAGGGGTGGTGGATTGCTTGTAGGAAAGACAGTGTATGTCCTTCCCTCTTGGGACCTGCAGTTGATATTTTCTCCTGTTGACATTCTTCTGTTGGATCTGTGACTGATAAAACGTCCTGTAATTGACATGGAGGGGTAGGGCTCCCCCTTCCAGCCTCGCAGTCTATCCTCCTGACGCCATTTTTAGTGACCGTTCCCTTTCTTAATTTTCACAGCGCTTAGTAATAGTCTCTTGTATCTCTCCTTTACATCCATCCAGTGTCACGAGAGGGTGGAAAGCAAGTCATCTGGTTCTGTGTTTCTCTATGCTGGGCTGTGCTCATGGCCCCAGGAGGAAGGAGAGCTCTCTATGGGTGGCTTGATTAAGCTTTATTTTCCTTTGGAAAATAGCTCAGTGCTCAAGTCTGCCTTTACATGTCAAATGACCACCACAGATCCTTCTGGAAGCAAGAGGACATTTTGGCCAAAAAGAGTCTGAGGACCCTGGTTCCTGGATGTAGCCCAGAGTCTGATGTATCTATTTAAAATGAGGAGAAACAAAAACCTAGGAAAATCTGATGGTGATGGATTTAACCGTAATAGAATTTTGAGATCTGTCCACAAGCGAAAACCCAAAGCCTGGTTTGCCAAACGTGTGGGCATGGAAACCCTGTGCCGAGCCAGTCCTGGGAACACTCCTGCCGAAATAAGAACAACAGTCTATGGTGCAAAACATGCCATCTGCATGGGCTCAAATTCTGCACATTGGTGCATTTTTTTTTTTTTCTGTTCACATCAGAGAACACAGGGTTGGAGTTGTTTTCAGAAGACTTAAGTAGCTCTCATTTAAATTATTCAAAAGTTGTATTTGGCTGAATGTTGAGTTTCGTTCCTTCTTAAGCTGGGATCATTTCCAAGGATTATTTAAAAAAAAAGAAAAAAAGAGAGAGAGCCCAGTGACTTTGGTAGTGAAAGAATGTAACTACTTTGGTGATAGACCCCATAGAAACAGACAGCTAACGCAACAGAAGTGGTCTGATCTGGGGCTCTGTGGCCCAGGGTGGGACTTGAGGGTGGACAGGACTCTGTTGGAGCTCATGAAAGGGAGCTCAGTCCCGGGAGCAACTGCAGAGGCAGACGGCTGAAGGGGACATTGCCGGGGACAAGGCAGAGTTGCAGGGGCTCCTTCTGGGGGGTGGGGGAGGGTATCATGAAAAGTATGTAACTTTAGTCTTACTTGCCAAGAGGAAATGGACAGCTAAATCTGCCTGTTCCTTAGCAATCTGGCACCCGCCTGAGGGTCCAGAAACAATAGGCACAAGGAAAACCACTCCTTACAACGGCTTGCTTTGGAGAAAAGGTTCACATTTTCTTTTCTTTGGAACTGGGCTGAGGCTCTGGACTCCGGGTTGTCTTTCCATGATGATGATTTGGAATCATCTGTTGAACATTGTTTTCCATGAACAGAGCCCTGGATCTGACTGATGAATGGAATGAACACAGCCAGGTCTGCCTGAACTCAGACCTCTGTGGAAGGAGGGGGTGTGTGTTTTTCACATAAATGCATATGATATGTATGTATCTATCCATCCATCTTTGCTTTTTCTTTTATTTTTTTTAAAGATCGATTTATTTATTTTAGAGAGAGAGCAAGACTGGGAGGGGCGGAGGGAGAGGGAGAGAGAATCCCAAGCAGACTCCCCACTGAGTACGGAGTCTGACGCGGGGCTCCAGCTCAGGACCCTGAGATCACAGCCTGAGCCACAGCCGAAAGTGGGACACTTAACCAACTGCACCACTCAGGGACCCCCATCCATCTGTCTTTCTAGCTCTCTACCATCTATCCATTGAGAGATCAACTCATACAAACTACATTACGCTCTGTTTTTAGCGCCAATATATTTTAATCCAAACCAAAGCAGACCCAATTTAACTCCTTTCAACACAATTTAAAAAGCATTTATTCAATATCTCCCATGTGCCAGGCTCTGAGAGGACTCAGATAAATGGGACCAAACCAACTGTCAAGCAATGTACCGCACAGGCTGGCGGGACACAGACAGACACAACCAGCATCCTGTGCCGAGTTCTGTCCACCATGGGGAAGAGTGTGAGCTGCAAGGGGGAGCCAAGCAGCCTGGCCCGTGCAACAGGAGGCACGAGACACACCAACTGGTGCTGGGTGCAACACTTCTACTTTCTCTCTACTGCCCGTTATTGGCCAATGTGCACCTGCTTTCTCAGGACTCATTGTCCCACGTTGCCCCAGTGGGGGGGGGGGCGGGTGCTCAGTGCTGGGTGCAGGCGGGCTTCCGCCACCACCACTGGCCTCATGGTCACGTCACCGTAGGCGATGCAGAGTGACACTGAGTGTATTGTAGCCTGACTCCCAGCACTTCTTTCTGCTGCTTTTTTCTGCCCCGCTGCGTTAAAAGGACTGAGAAGGAGCTACAAAGGAGAAAGGACATTGGATGGTGTCCTGTTTGCCTCATGATTGGTGAGAAGGAGGAGGTACTCGTGGATAATAGGGAGCTTTGGGCATTTTTAGTCAGTGGGAGCTGCCTCATCAGTCAGGTTGCAAGAGGGCAAAGCCCCCACATCTCTCCCAGCTCAATCCTCCACAGAGGATCTACTCATTCTGGGTCCTAAAGCCTCATGCCAGCTATACAATCTGGCCCATGGTCCACTCTGGGGTCAGTCTCCTGCCCCTGATGCCAGCAGGGTAAGGATCAGGGTGTACAGGGACAGCAAATGACCCACTGGTGTCATGCCTTTGTTGGGTTCCCACCCCAAACAAACCAGAGACAAGATTTTGGGTTCAGGTAGTTTATCTGGAAAGTGGTTCCAAGAAGTAAGAGTGAGGGAGTGGGGAAGAGGGAGGAGGGAAGGAGCAAGCCATTGAAGTGAGGTTCTGGAGCTGGTTACTACTCTGGGGGCAGTCAAGGCTCAATCTCATGGAACCTTGTAGAACATGCTTCTGAGTGGTACCTCTTAGGGGTGAAGAGCTGGGACATGGACCCACCAAGTTCTCTCCCTCATTGGTTAGGAATTGCATCTTGGTGCAGTTCCCAGCACTCCTGGGCCATCTTGCACAGGGGCTGAGCAAGCTTGATGACCCAGAGAGAGCATTCTGCAGAGCAACCAGGAATCCTGAAGATGGCTGCTGCTGGCACGTGAGGAAATGGGTCACCGAAACGGTGCAGGCTGGGGAGGTGGAGGGAGGGTAAACTCGGCGGTGGGCAATGGGGTCCAGGGAAGGGCGCCATCTTTGTTATCTCATGTAGGTACCAAGGAGGTGAGTTGGGTCACAAATAGTGCCAACTGAGATTTACAACACAACACCAAAGGCCAGTAAATCCATAGACATTTGTTAAGACAGATTATCTTTCTGACCCTGTGCTCCACACTACAAAAATGAAAGCAATAGTTTGTGTAGTCAGAGAGCAGTGGGAGAGAGCCCCAGGAGCCCAGGGATTAGGATAAGAACATGGTGGGTGTTAAATTAGAAAGAAAACCTGGCCCCAGACCACGAGAGACCTAAATGCCCGTGTAAGAAACACGAATCTTAATTCACATCACAACTAACAAGTTCAGAGAAAGGTGATTTTTTTCAGTGACTCTGAGCTTCTTCGTATGCCCCACTGGCTGGTTCACAGGAAAAATATTAGCTTTATGAGCAAGCTGGCTTAGAATTTTGGTCTGATCCAAGAATTTAAACAGTCTCCTAGGCAAGGTTCTGGATAAAATAGTCAGGAGAACTCCCTTTGCTTGTCTTCCCCAAGTCATATCCAGGTGCATGGGATGTGTGTAGTCTATGGCAGCGTTTTGCAAACTCTCTGCAGGAAAACACCACTTTAATTTGATTTTTAAAAATTTTCTGGGGCGCCTGGGTGGCTCAGTTGGTTAAGCGACTGCCTTCGGCTCAGGTCATGATCCCGGAGACCCGGGATCGAGTCCCATATCGGGCTCCCTGCTCGGCAGGAAGCCTGCTTCTCCCTCTCTCACTCCCCCTGCTTGTGTTCCCTCTCTGGCTGTGTTTCTCTCTGTCAAATAAATAAAATCTTAAAAAAAAATTTTTTTTCCAATGTGTGCTTCGTAGACATTTTGTAAAACATAAGAAAACTAAGTTACTGGGAAAAATGAAATAAAAAAAGACATATAAAATCCAAACTCAAATTTTCATGATCAGATTGAGCGGACATAAGATTCCTCTGTCAGATTGCTTTAGGATTTTTTTGGACCTATCTCAGTTTCTGGACTTATCACATCATGACTAGTAACAAATTCCACACACTTGTACCCCTCCTGGAACCATACTTGGAGTAGTATTAACTCCGAGGAGAGATGGGGTTCTCAGACACAGCATCCTTGGGTTTCTGGAGAAGGTTGCTTATCATGTTGATTGCCACTCACTGCTGGTACTTGTAGATTCAGCCTGTGTTTGTGGTACCCGTTGTTCATAGACTGTCTTAGTGCCACCTGGTTGGTTTGGCCATCAGACTCTGAGGCCCAATACCTGGTGACCCAGCCTGCAAGCCCAGAGCTTGACCTCCAAGGTTGACCATGAACTCACCTTGCCACAACAGGCTCCCGGGATCTAGATGGTTAGGAGACAGCCCCAGTGGCCAGATGTGAGGTTATAAAACCTTGTGAGAGGTCTGGACACTGGAAATAAACAAAGGGGGTATGCATGGGAGCTGCAGGGAGCCAGTATGGCGCATGGTGACTATTTAGCTCTGGGGCAAGTGAGGGGCAGGGTTCAAAGATCAATTCTTATCGAGTTATTCTTTTTGAGTTCCAGTGTGTGAATGATATAGTTAAGATACATGGGTGCTGTCCCAAAGATGGGAAGGCTTGCTGGAGGACAGGGGTTGTTAGGCTTCGAGCTGGAGAGAAGGGATCCAGAAGGAGATTTTGAATAAGGAAGAATGGCAAATAACTACACAGTGATAGCTTCCAAGATCTGGGTCGGAGTCTTGACCTACTTTGGAGCCCTTTGAACTTGGAGCATGTCAGGCCTTGTTCCTACTGCACAAAATGACTGAAGTCACCTGCATGATAAACATGTCTACAGGGGCTTTATAAATGGCAGACCACATGAAGATGGGAAAGACAGTCAAAGAAGAGGGGGCAGAATGAGGACGATATTCCAAGATCCCAGGAATTTGTGACTGAGTGAGAACACTGAACATAGGAAGAGGGCACTCTGGCTAGGCAGCTGTTTGAGGGGATGGAATTCATCTTTCAAGTGCATTTTCCATAGTCTTCACACCTAGAGATCCGCTCCAAACACCTGGGGAGTTTCAAGGATCTATCTCAGCACCGATGAGATAGTTCCCTTGCCCCCTGAGATCCTGATTCACTCTGTCTGAGGTGGGGTCCGGACAGTGGCACAGTCATTGAAGGTGCAGATGATTTTGATGGGGAGATCCCTGTTGTATGAACTACCCTTCTCCACCCATCACCAGGTTGATGTAGGACCCAAAGGTAATGGAACCCATCCCAAGAGGGTGCTGCTCTTGGTTGCAGGAGAGGGAAGCAAGAGGTGTGTGCCTTAGGGCTATGGGAGAGTGGTAAAATTTCTAACAGGTGCTCTAGACAAAGCAGTCAGTCACTATGCCAAGAAGTAGGGATATGAAGACGAATAAGCCCAGTTCTTCCTGGGGAAGTCTTGTGTTGAGCGTATTTGAGGTCATCTATTCCAAGACTGAGGCTTAGTCAAGAAGCTGTGACTTGCCCAGGGTTGCATGGCTGACGGGTGCTGGATTCTTCTTCTCACGCATTTCTCAACAAATGTCTCTGCATTATATCTGAAATAGACTTTCCACACGTTAAATTATACCAGGTCATCCATAATCCTCAGATACTAATTTACTATTCTAAGGTACCAAAGGAGGTCAAGATATTGATTTTATTTGCATTGAGGCACTGTTATAGCAGTGCCTTTATTGATACAGAAAAATCACTGAGAAGATATTGTCTTGAGTTTCTAAAAATGCAACTATTTTTGCACTCATGAGTAATCATGTTGATGAAAATGTACATGACAAAAAATTGTTCATTGATAGATTTAATGTCATAGTACATGAAGCTCAAATGCAAATTGCCTAAGTGTAATCATCAAAATAGATGGGACAAGTTTCCTGATGTGCTCTATGTAATTCCATTTCAAAAATATAAATCTAGTCTCCTGATCCATTTTGTCTAACCTTTGTCACCGAAGCTCACTGGCAGGCACACAATGTGTTTCCTATCAGCGTATTTTGTGCATTATGCAAGTTGATAGGAATTATGGGTTATGCAATTTTACGGAGCCGGTTGTGGCCACCACGTGTTACTGAGAACTGCTGTGCATACTGAATGCTTAGACTCTGTCTGATGGAGACCGAGAAAGTGCTTCAGAGGCTAAGAGTGTTGCGTGACGGTAGCTTGTCTGAAAGGGCAAAGAACACAAAACTGAACTTAGCAGCTGGTGATAGAAGATCCTAGCTTCCCTAGGAGGCTGAGGAGTCTCCCAACACAGGGCACACCTCTGTCCTTTGGTTTTGCTAATGATCGATGATAGAAGTCAGGCAGTGGGATGCCAGTGGTGGTGGGGAGAAGAGGACCCTGGGATGTTACTTGTAGAACATCAACTCTGGACTTCTAATGCTTATTCTCCTCTCTACCTGGTCTTGGGTGACCCTGGGGGAAGGTGGAACTTGGAGTGGGCAGACCCCCATCGATCCACCTCCACAGTGAAAAAAAGGTCCTGGGTGAATGCTAAAGGGTGCTCACACAGTGGCCGACCGCTGAAGCGTGCACAATGTCTGCTTTCTCAAAGCGTGTCTATTCTGTAGAATGGCTTCACACCAGACTTGAGCTCACCAAAGACATGAATGCGTCCATGGGGGAACCTCACTCCAGGGTCTCGTTTAAAACAGAATCGGAGACTTCCTCCTTTGTGATCATTTACTGCAGAGGAATACGCTTCCCTTTCCATATTTAACACATGCACATGCAAAACCGCTAAGCTGTAAAGTAAGCTCAAAGAAGCTCCGTGTGAGGACAACAAAGACCAGACCTTACAAAATGATAACCAGGAGTTTATAACTCATAACCCCATGCACGTTATATTAAAAGTGGAAGGCTTTTTGAACTGCAACCTTTACATTCCGATCCAATAGTTCTCTCAGCTTTGAAATATACACAATCTGAATTTTTATAGGGATTATTTTTATTATAGTAAAGCAATTAAATCTCCATATTGAAGGATGTAAACCTTTTAAGGCCCTTCTCAGAATTTCAAAAGAAAAGGAGGCTTATATTTAACAGGTGTGACAACCCAATGCAGGACATTTCATTGAACAAGAGCTTGACATTATCCAGTAACAAATACTTAAATTAATCCAAAACATCTTTTGGATAAAAGGGATTTCAAAAAGAATTAAGTTGATCACAAAACTTTATGTAGAAAGAAGACCATTTCATATGAAGGCGTGTTTTTATAAAAACCTTTCTTTTAAATGATACATTATTAACTTAGTTACAATTACCAGATTTCGTATTTGTCCTGGAGCACAGATAATGAATGCGTTTTCATCACTTGGTTTCTCTTGGTCTCTGGAATTCGTCAATTGATTTGGCTAATTGACACAGATTTCCTACTATTTTGACCTTGAGTATGGACCATACTGCATACTGTGACAGTAGGTGGGGATTACATTAGACAACAGGAAGAACTTCCTAATTACAAACTAGAAGTTGCACTCAATTGGAGAACATGGTGTCATATGATCCAAGCAGACCTCTGGGATTCTGGGGTTCTGAGATTTTTCTAAGTGAACAACCTCAATTTTTTGAGTATGCTAAGAATGTACTTCTTGCCTATTAAGAAATTCTCTCTCTTTCTCTCTGTGCACGTGTCTTTTGGGGAATGGAAGAAGAGTAGTACAGGAGAACTGGAAGTGACCTTGTTTCAAATATTGTGGTTTTTCTGAACCCACGATTTCAGTTTCAACAGTGGTAAATTGGATTACTGAGGTCATGTTCTTTCTACTATCAATGAGCGGTTTTATTCTTTGAATATGTTCCCTTGTTCTTTAGAACACATAGTACTATTTCCAGCACTGCTGCATAGCATAATATTTAGTGCCAATGATGTGACTGAGAAATTTCGCTAGCATATCATGGTATTTTAAAGTAGAGTCATTGCCCATGGACCGCTGAACGGGTTGAGAATCTATTTACTTTAAAGCCCCTTCCTCAATGTGAAGGGTTCCCTGCGGTGCGTTTTGAAAACTGTGGCTAAAAGGAAGAGTTCAAAATACAGTCGGGTTTCTTGGATCTGGAATTTTTGGAGAATAGCTGGAGAGAAAAGGAACCAAAATATGCAACTGACAGTTAAGGAGAGAGGTAGGTAGGACATTGTTTAAGATGACCTAAACTGTGAGGGGGCCTGGGTGGCTCAGTTGGTTAAGCGACTGCCTTCGGCTCAGGTCGTGATCCTGGAGACCCGGGATCGAGCCCCACAACGGGAAACCTGCTTCTCCCTCTCTCACTCCCCCTGCTTGTGTTCCCTCTCTCGCTGTGTTTCTCTCTGCCAAATAAATAAAGTCTTTAAAAAAAGAAAAGACCACCTAAACTGCGATATTGTGACTTCTGTATTAACAGTGAACAATTGAAAAGAATATCGATTTTGTGAACGATGGTTCTAGCACAGATTATACAAATTGACATGATCCTATAAATGTGCACCTTTTAATATGCATTCTGTTCTTTGTACCAGAAGGTCTTTAAGAAAAGGATGCATTCGTGTCAGAAGTTTATTCTGTTTTAACCGTTTATTTTTATTGGTGTCTTATCTTGGACCCCTAAGGAGAGGTGGTTTTACCTCATCTACCATGATGTGTGTGTGTGTTCAGGAAATTCCCTAAAAGTAGATATGTAATTTCATGAAAGTTGCCCATTTAAAAAAGAAACACTTCCTTGGAGAGTCTGAAAGGGCAGATCCTCAAATTAATGAGACCATTTTGGCATCATTAGGGTTAAAGCTCCTTTAGGACCTATAGGTCCTGGAGAAGGCAGTTTCTAAACTCAGCTGCTTAGACCCATTTTTTCCCCCCAGCAAACAGGAAATGGAGCCCTGAAGGCTTTTTTTTTTTTTTTAACTGGAAAGTGTGTGGGGAGGGCATACTCACGATGCCCACTTACAACCCTGAGCCTGACCCAGACTTGGGGGTCTCCGTGTGTTTTTTCTTCTCTCTCTTTTTTCTATTATTTTGGCAGACTTTTTGGAATGTCTGGGAGCTAAGGGTTTTGCTTCATGGAGCAGAATTCTGCAGCAAGAAAAAGAGAAAGTTATAGACTAAACCACAGAAATGTAAACACGTCTGCAGCTAAAATAACTCTACTTTCATTGAAAACACTCCTCCTTCACAATCAGACTTCTGTGTGCTATGGTCAATAAAACTGCATGTTAATAGCGACCAATTAATAGATTATGTTGCCCGGCCTTAAAAGTTGAGGGAGTTTTAATTATTATTTTTCAAATTAAAGGAGTGCTTATTCCCTCCCTTCCCCTGGGGTGGGGGGACTTTCTTTCTGGCTCTTTGCTGAAATTCTTGGCTGTTAAAGTTTGGAGAGGGAGGGACATGAGTAGTTTTCACTTGGTTGGAAAGGGGAGAGTGTGGGACAGAGGACACTCTGGGGATGGGTTCCTAGGGATCACGCAGGGAAGGTCGTGACAGCCCCCGTGGGACATGCGTGAGTGAGGAGCAGCAGCACTCAGGTAAGCGCGATTTTGAGGTCAGGATTCGCGGATAAACTAAAACATCTGGAGGGGCTTAGCACAATGCCCCCGAGGCCTAGGAGCAGAACCCCGCGGCTCCCCCTCTTGGAAGCTGGGTTTTTTTTTTTTTTTGCGGACACTTCCGCGCCACTGGCAAGCCTCCGCCGGCAGGTCCCCGCGCTCGGGCTCTCGGCTCCCGGGGCGCGCACGGAGCGACTCCAGGTCCCCCGAAGTCGGCGGCACCTTGGCACCGCGTCTCTGCCTCATCAGTTTGAGGGCGACGTCTTCTCTGTGAAAAGCATCCACGGCAGTCCGTGGTCATTTTAACCTTGTACGGCAGCACCCCGTTCTTTTATTATTTTTAATGTCTGTCGTGGCTGAGGCTGGGGAAAAAATACTACTTCTCACCAAAAGCGACCTCGAGTTTCGAGGAGCAAGCTTTCGCCCCACCACGCCCCCGTCCTCTCGTCTCCCCTCCTGGAGGCGCGTCCCGGGTTCGTCTCCGGCGGGGCTGGGCTCCGCGCTCGCGTCGTCCCCGGCTCCACAGCAGCGGCTCCTCCTCCTCCTCGTCCTCCTCCCCCCTCCCCGCGCCCCCGGCCGCCAGCTCCGTCCTACACCCGGCAGTGACCGGACCTGCCCGCGCCGCGGGGCTCCCCGCCCTCGCACACCCACGCGCGCACATCCACGCGCACTTGGACACGAGCGCCCCCGCGCCCCGCCCCCGGCACGCACCCCGGGATCGCAGGTCCCGCGTCGGGGCGGCCTCCCTGCTCCGCGATTGGAGGGAGCCAGAGCCTCCCCGAGGCCGGCGCCCACACCATGGGCTGAGCCCGTCGGCGCCCCGGGAGTCAGAGCGGCCCGGCTCGGCGCGCACCGCCAGGCACGCGCTCGGGCACACGCGGGCGCGGACACGCACGTGCGGGACACGCCCTCCCCGACGGCGGCGCTCGCCTCCGGTAAGTCTGGCGCCCCGCGCGCTCTGCCCGGCTCCCGCGGCGGGAACGCGGCGGGCGGCGGGCGGCGGGCGGCGGGCGGCGGCGGGGTGGCCGGCCCTTCCGACGGCGCGGGGACAGGTGGGGCGTGAGATGCGGGAGGGATGGCTCGCTGCTGCCGGGGTCCCGGAAGGCGCGCGGGGTCGACGCTGCATGGAGAAGAGCAGGCACCCCGAAATCGGCGGGAGGCTCATCTGGGGCACCAAGCCAAAGCCTACTTGTTCTTGGCTCGACCAGGAGTAGATGTTGCATTAAAAGCCCACTCTTGGCTGAACGCGGGACCAGAGTGGACTGGGCTGTTACTGCCGGACCGTTCTTGCATGCGTGGATTCTTCCTCCGACGGCGCTGCGGGACCTGGGCTCGGTCTCTTTCTTCTCCCCCTCTCTGTCTCTGTGTTCTCACCTTCTGACACTTCTCCCTGCAGCTGTTAGGCTCATGTGCTCGCGGTTTGCCACCTTCATTGGAGCACTTGGCATGTTTAAAAATGTAACCTGTAATTCATTTTTTTAATCAGCTGGCCTTGGTATCTAAAATCCATCATCCATTTATCGCTATTACATACTGATGTTTTGCAAAAGGTGCTGTATAAACATTATTTTTAGTATTTTCAAGTAGAAACTTCTATTCTGTTATTAAGAGCAGACTGGACTGCCTAATAAAATGGATAAACAATTTTAATGCAGATGTGGACTTAATACAACTCTTCGTTGATATAGGGATAATTTCGTTTATCCTTCAAAAGAACGTATTCATATGGGCCACAGATTTCACCCTCGACCTGTTTCTGTAGTTTCTGTAGTTCAAAAAACTTTCAATGTGAGTAAAAAAAAAGCACTGTATTTTTCCCTGGGTGACATAACATAGAGTTTATTTATCATCAGAACCACTTTTGAGTATTTTCAGTTCTCTCCAAGTAGTTTTGAGCCCTTGACCAACCTCCCCAGCACCTTACAACCAGGAGAACTGTCACATTCCTGAGGTTAATTAACCCTTGCTATGCGGGCATCAGCTTGTGCCTGCTCCTTCATCAGTGGGAAGACCAGGCAATAGAAGTTATGTAAAAATCCAACCAGAAAAGTTACTTCACTGGGTGTCAAATTATGAATAAGCTAATCATACCATTGAAATTACAAATCTAGTGGAAACAGGATGACCTATGCAAACTTGTGGCTAATATGTACAGTTTTATAATTCTAAAGAAAGATTTTATGAGTGCGACCCACATCACACATGCTGTTTGCGGTTTGGTAATCTTAGCTTCGATTCAAGTCAGTGACTTCTGGAAATTACACTAAACTGGCGAATGGGCATCATATCTTTTGATTTATATGTTGAAGAATATGTAATTCCAGCAACACTTAAAATTACAGTTTCTCCCCCCCCCTTTTTTTAACACTTTGTCATTACTTCATTTTATTTTTAAAAATTCAGGGTAGAATTGTGATACGGTATTCTACATGTGTCTGTTATTTCCTGATGAGTGCTTGGGGATTTAATCTGATGTTCCTTCTTTAGCTAACCATTAGCTTGCCATTAGAATGGATTTATAGGATGGGCCTGCACACATGTGTGTAGATAAACATTGTCCCCCCATAACACCCCCCACTTTTCAGGCTTTCTTTTGGTACTAGAGAAAAATCTTTTTGAATTTCTATCTTTTAAAATCAGGTGGTTTATTTATGGTGAAGGCTAAGACCCCAGGAGAATGCCAGATATATAACTAAGAAGTAATGCATCTCCAAAAAATGTCAAAATTCATTTTTAACTTAGGTGATATTCTAAAACATTGTCTGTATACTGTGCATATGTGGAATACATCCTGTGTCATGTTACAGGTAAATGAATACTAGAAAACTTCCCATTTTTCCCTAAAATTAATATTTGCTCAGATTTTTTTCCGGGTTAGTTATCCTTACATAACAAGACCATAAAATAATAAAAGGGGGATTTATTTCTTCACAAGACAGAGGAGCTAATGTTTCTAAAGGCTTTTCCAACTCACCCGTGAAAAAGGATAGCAGATCAGCGTCCGTCATATGATACAGAGTGGTGGGGAGACATTGTCATGTTGAATGAATGTCAGTGCTGCGTGCTATTTCATACAACTCCATTCAGGAGGTGTTGACATAGAGATGCCTGCATGTTTCTAATGAGACTCATGGAGCCTGGGAAGCAAGATGCGGTTAAGGTAACCTAAGTCACCAGGAGCAAAATCCCAGCCTTTTGATGCTGCTGTGTTTACAGTGGGAGTTGATCTCTTTATTTAAACGTTGGTAAAGAGACAAAGAGTTCCCATCCTGACTTCATCACCCTTTGCTTCCCAGGCAAGCTTTTCCAATGAGGAGGAGAATACCAAAGTGGTTCTGTTTTCTTTCCCTTTCTTGTGTAAGGATTCCTGGGCTTTGGGTGGGTTGGGGGGGCACTGGGGAATACAGTCCTTCAAGATACAGTTTTTGTTTATGATCTATACCTTGAATTTGAGGCGATACTGGAAACTCTGGGGTGGCATTTGTAAGAAAAACAAGCCGATGCAATAAGAGTATTCAAGTATTTTGGACACAATTTCAGGCAATTTGGATAGGTGGTCACAGCAGTTGGAGGGCCGGGGGGACTTCGTGTCACTGCGGTAAGTGGCGATCCCTTAAGCACGAGGTCTACCAGCGGTCCCTCTGTATTCTTGGTGCTCACCATGGTCTTTTCCCTGGCGCTTCTCTGCACCCCCAGGCAGTTAATTAGTTGTGCATTTTGCATTGTCAAGATACACCTTACATTTAGTGATTCAAAGCTGTTCTGTCGATAAACAACAGGAGTTCCCAATGATTGGATTTGCCTCTAACCAGTGTTTCAAAAGAGCCAGGGGAAGTTTCCCTTCTAATTTTACCTTTTATTTGCAACATTTTGGTATTTAAAAGAGAGAGAATTCAATGCTTCATGTTTGTAACATTGTAAATCTAGTGAAGGTAGTGAGGACGGGTGATCTAAAATTACTTTGCTAAATTTAAGTGTAAGTAAAATGTAGACACCAAGAAATTAAAGGGTGGGTCTAAGAATGGTCTGAGTTTTAGATTTAAACTAACTTTTAAGTTCTTCTATTTTTGGAGTGACATGTCATAATCTGGAAGACCCTGATTGCGTATGAGAAATAGTAATTTGACAATAAAAGTAAGGGGTTCAGTTACCTTGATTCAGTGTATGTTCGGAAGTGTGTGCAAAGCAAGTTTAGTTATATGACTTTTCTCTACACATGCAAAGACTGACATATCCTTAAAGTATGTAAAATAAGCCCTTTGAATTAATTTATCACTTTTTTATTATACTCTTAGAGAACTAGATGTGGGATCTTATTTAGGACAGACCGCTAGCATGTCTAAACATTTTTAAAAACTAGTGTCTCATATGGGATTTCTTTTAGGAATAATAGTATTTTAATTACTATTCTTACTGGCAGGGGGAGAAAAGCATCTCTCCAATGAATAGGAAAGAAAACAGGCTAGTGTGTGGTGATTTTTTTTTAATAGCAGGAAGCTCTAATTTTCATTTAATTAAGGGTTCAGCAAAGGCTCCCAGATCTTAATTTAAAAGTGAAGACTTGTGTTGCTTTTCAGTCTGGGTGCAGGGGAGCAAAGGAGGGAAGGCCAGTTTGGCGATGCCATATTTCTCTTAAGTGATTCCCCATTCCCAGTGGAGAGATTCATTTCCTCTGAGATGGAGTGGAAGTATAGGTTGTGGATTCTCAGGCCTTCCAACTTAGCGAGAGTTGCAAAGGAAAAGAGAGACTGAATTGGAGTGTTCCAGGCAGGGAAGTTTGTGTGACCACGTTGGGTGCAGTCTCCGTCACTGCGTGATGGAGAACGGAATCGCTGGTGGTGTTCACCTTCCTATCTGAATTAAGGTGGCCATCCTATTCTGCACTTTTTGGAACAAGAGGAGAAACCCAAGGTCTTACCATATCTATTAACGACCCATTACCTTAACAGAATAAATTCATGGGAATTGACCATGGGGAAAGTGCTGTTTCCTCTTCTATGCTCTCTGAGGCTGGGAATTCTGCTTGAGGCCAGAAGGAATGAGGCTCTCAGGCATCTGAGAGGAGATTGGGAGACTGGGAGACATCTTCACGGTGGGAGGGGGAGGGGACCACTATGGCGCCATCTGGGAAGGCAAAACTTTGGACCCCAGGAGGGAACAAGGTGGACTTTGGGATCCTCACGTGGGCTTACATAGATCCAAGCTGAGTGTAAATAGTACCAGAAGTACGTGCTAGTAAAATAAAATGTTTGGAAACACAAGCCACTGACACTTACAATCTCAACATAAAACTTTTAAATGAAATGTATTAGTAAGCTGAAGTTTCTTTTATGAGGAAGCTAGATAAAAACATGGAGAAAAGAAGCTGACTGCTAGCTTGGGAACGTTCTAAGATCTCATGCTTCGAATGCATTCTCATTAAAATTATATCCAACCTCACAAAGCTGATGTGTGCCTGCTGCCAGATTTACAAATCTGGGTCTCTAATTGCACACAATTTAAACTTGTCTTGTGCAAGGCTTGCTCTTTTTGCAGTGCGAGATTCAGCGGCAAGATGACAGAATAAGCAAAAGTGGAGGAAAATTTGCTTCTTCAGTATCGAAAAGTACTTTCTAGTCTCTTTGACCCTGGTGGTAAAATTGACTTCACTACAGAGTTCTAAAATAGAAATAATGACAGTAAAGATTAGATATTGGGGAATATTGGGGGTCTTTTCTGGAGAAGGTGCCGTGAGCATATGACCAGTATTTACTCCAAGTTCTGAAACCCAACAGAAAGCCCTTGCTGTGGGGACAGAGGAAGAGATGATTGAGTGTTGCTGCAAGTACCAAAATGAGAGAATCTCGTAGCCAAAACTCGGTTCTGAGGCGGTTTACCCTCGTAGCTCATGATAAAATTAGATTTAATTTTGCAATTTTCGAAGACTTCTAAATACAGGTGGCCAAACAGAATGCCTCACAAGTACAGGTTCTTCCAATGACTCCATACTAAAATTGTAAAACCGGAGATAAGTCGATAAAATCATCCCAGGGGCATCTGGGTGGCTCAGTCAGTTCAGCATCTGACTCTTAGTTTCGGCTGGCGTCATGATCTCTGGGTTGT
This sequence comes from Spilogale gracilis, assembly GCA_004023965.1. Taxonomy (NCBI): domain Eukaryota; kingdom Metazoa; phylum Chordata; class Mammalia; order Carnivora; family Mephitidae; genus Spilogale; species Spilogale gracilis. Next base: position 125,503 of record PITA01002801.1, on the reverse strand, counting down.
GAGGTCAAGCCCTGCATCAGGCTTTGCGCTCAGCAGGAAGTCTGCTTGAGATGCTCTCTCCCTCTTCTTCTGTCCCTCCCCCCGCTCCTGCGAGCTCTCGCTCTCAAATAGATAAATAAATCTTTAAAATAAAAAAGATGAAATCATCCCATAAGTGTATGGACCCCACAGTAAGCTAACAGGAGGCACAGGAGCAGTTACAATTGTGTCCATATTAACAACACATTTATAACAACAGTTTGCTTCAGTATAAATGTTTTCTTTGCAAAAGTGAAGAATTCAATCATGTTACATTTTATTTATTAATTTTAAGCAGCCTGGGGACACATTTCTCAGTCAAAACTTCTTGATCACTTATTGCATGAGAGCACTGACCGCAGAAAGACTTAGGGAACATGGGTTGATTTGGGACTATGAAGGCTCTGGATATGTCTGGAGATTGGAAGAATAGCTGCAAATATGATGGGGTAAAGCCGGAAAATTTCAGCGTGGAGCTTATCTATCTACTTGTCTGAGTCCTGGAGTTAGTGACCCACTTGAATTATTCTTTTTTTTTCTTTTTTAAAGGTTTTATTTATATGTTCAAGAGAGAGGGAGAGAGAGTGAGAGCATGTGCACAAGCAGGGGGAGCAGAAGGCAGAGGGAGAAGCAGACCCCCCACAGAACAGGGGCCCCACCCCCACCCCCGATGCGGGACTCAATCCCAGGACTCTGGGATTATGACCTGAGCTCAAGGCAGACGCTTAGCCGACTGAGCCACCCAGACGCCCGTCTTTTTTCGACTAGCTGTATTGACAACGTGTAAACAAAACTCTAGATGGTTCCCCTCCCAAGTAGCTAATAACATTCATTCCGAAGGAAGTGTCCTTGGGGTAAATATCTGCAGGTGGAAATTAATGCAAAACAAGAGTCATGCCCAGGAATGCTGGGAATGCTGATGGGCAGAGACTGGTCTGTGGTCAGATTTGATCCAGGCTGTGAAGATTCAGGACTCCGGCAGAGGAGGGGCATTCTGGGTCACGGAAAGGGAAGTAGAGGGAGAGAGACTAGAATGTGCAGACCAAATCTGGGAATAGGGGGGGGGGAGTGAAGCCACATGCCCCGGCCTTTAGAGAGGGGGAACGCCACATGTCCCAGGATCTAGAGAGCGGTGACTTCATATGTGAACCAAAGAGGCTCATTCAGTAGTGCTACCTACTCAGATTAGGCCAGCGTGATGGGGAGCCAGGGCCCCCCACTGTATGGTGAGAGAGGCAGTGGCCCCTATGGGGCTTCTATGTCCAGGGCTCTGACATGCTATTTGGGGGCCATGGCAGAGACCCCCGTGCAACACATGGGGCAAGCTTCTTATCCCCTCACATAGGTGATGAGATCACCCTGATCTCTTATGGACCAACAGGAGAACTTCATTTTTAGTCTCAGCATCTGAAGTACCTGTGCACACCTTTGGCTGGATGGCCCAGGTCCAGCATGTGTCCCCCACCACCTGCCTGCTGGGCCCCCACTGTCTGAGCTCCCATCTCTGCTCGGACCCTTGTTTCTCTTTAGCGCTATCTTTAGTATTTATTGTGCATCTACTTCTGAGTTTTTAAAAACCTTGTTACATTGCATATATCCTTGCAGATATATATTACATATATCCTTGCAGATCACATCACATTTTTTTAAAGAAGGTAGAGTATGAATAAAATAGCCCATCTTACAAAAATCGTACAATCAAAGAATGATCTAAACCACACCATAGGAAAATCAGAGAGATCAGAGTGCTTCCAGAAGGACGAGGCATTGGAACTGCGTCATGTCATCTAGGTGGGGAGGGGTCGTTGGGGGCTGGCAGGCGCTTGGAGCATGGAGCATTGAAAGGGTCTGGGTCAGGTAGCACAAGAACCACCCAGCCCTCTCCGGTTTTGGAGAAACGGGTGTAGACAGTTCAGTATTCCAAGTGTGAAGTTAAAAGGTAGGGAATGAAATGATCTTGTGGCAGGAAGGGAGGTTGTGGTGTCTGGGGGATTGTAACCCATAGTGTCTACACCAGATGGTGGAGACTGGGGCATGTCAGGGTCACCCTCCCTACGGCTCTCTGAAGGAGGGGCCCTTACTGCCCCCATTTTCCAGAATAGCAGAGTGAGCCTTGGGAGAGCTAAGGCCAGAGTTCCACAGAAAGTAAGAACTCCAAGAATGGAGTTCGAAACCCGTGCAGGGGCTCTGCTGCCCAGAATTCCCTTGGTCAGAGCAGGGGCCCGCTCCCGTGACAAGTGACAAGAAGGGAGCAGGTGTCACAGGGGCAGAGGCAGTGGAAGGTCAAGGCAGCAGCGCTGGGTAGAGAAAGAAGAGTGCAATTCTCATGGTTAGTTTAAAATTTTCCAGTAGCCACATTAAAATTTCCAGTAGCCAATTTTTAAATTTCCCAGTAGTTACATTAGAAAGAAAAAAAATCAGTTAAGTTAATTTTAATAATCAATTTCATGTAACGCAACATGTCCCAATATTATCATTTCAATGTAATGCCCATAACTGTTGGTGAGGCATTTTATATTATTAGGTTTTACATTAACTCTTCAGACTCCAGAGTGGAGTTTACACTTACAGCACATCTCAGTCTGGACTGGCCGTGTCCCAAGGGTTCGGTGACCACATGTGGCTAGTGGCTGCTGTGTTATTAGACAGTGCAGGTTTAGAATCTTTGGCTAGGGGTTCGTATTTAATGTAATCGGTAACCATGAAATCCATTATAAAACTGGATGACGGGAGTACAATTTTGTGCCTTGGTGTCTCCTTTGGATTTCACCCAGAGTATCACTGTGGAACCCAGATACGATGGCAATAATAAAATTGAATATTTAGTACTAAATTTGCAGTTCTCTAATTGATGGGAAGACGTATATATAATTTCCTGGTGACTCACTACATACTTTTACAGAGTAAAATAAATACTTTCAGGCAGAAGCTTTGCATGCCTGGTAAGGCGTAATGCTGCTTTTATTGGAATGGGGTTCTGAGAACTTCATGAGTAAAGATCTTATTCGAATATTCCCTGTTTAAAGATAACTTCAGGATGGTGACAGATCTCTCGTTTGTCATATGGACAGTTTCTTGAGAATAATGCAGCTTATTATTTGGAAGAATAGTATTATTTTTATTTTTTTAAGATTTTATTTATTTATTTGACAGAGAGACACAGAGAGGGAGGGAACACAAGCAGGGGGAGGGAGAGAGGGAGAAGCAGGCTTCCCGCCGAGCAGGGAGCCCGATGCGGGGCTCGATCCCAGGACTCGGGGATCATGAGCTTAACCAACTGAGCCACCCAGGCGCCCAGAAGAACAGTATTCTTGAGGTGCTGTTATCCCTGCGAAAGAAGGAACATCCACGCGGTGGATTGCAGCGGGAGTGACTTTCAAGAGCGCGTAGTCACACAACTTCATCTAACGAGGCCTCTCCCTCTTTAAGCAACGCTCAAGTTCATGGCAAAGTCTTATAAAGTCAGTCATGTCGTTCATATGCTACTTGGTATTATCAGCACGCTATGTGTGATGTGTCGTTGAATAACTTAGCTCTTTACCATATGCATGCTTTAGAGTCAGATTTAATTTTATTTTTATGCAAAGTAAAAAACCTCACTGTAGGTTCTTACTCATTCACATTTCCCCGAATAAGAAATTTGTTTTCAGTGCCAGTGGCTGGTCTGCGGCAAACTTCTTGTCTGTGCTCCCGTGTAAATGGTTTGCTTTCATTATCTCTCGTGCACGATAAGGGAATTTCCCTGTCCTTGTTCTGCTGTATTGTTCTCAGTGGGCCATGCTTACTGTAAAGAAACAAACAAAAAATCCCCCAAACTGTATTAAGTAAAATGCATGTGGCTTTTCTCCCCTCTAATCCCTATATCAAACTTAACACCTCATTTGTACAGTTATTGGCAACCAACAAAGAGACAAAGAATATTGGGATTTAATTAAAAAATAAATCATAAAAAATAAAAATTAAAACAAACAAATAAATTTAAAAAATAAAATAAAATAAATAAAAACCTCAAAACTAACAGCACGGCAGTGTGTTCTTGTCTGTGCTATGACCCATCTCTGGTGGCTGGGATGTTTCTTGGAAGGCCATTGAGGGACAAACCAAAAAGCAAGAATATTTTTATAAACGTATAAATATAAATATATAAATATATAAAGATAAATATGTGCATGCAGTCGGCTCCACTGTTTTCAAACGTGGGTGACAAAAGCAGTTTTGCCCTTAAATCCTGTTCCATTCAGCATGGAGCCTGGGCCACCCCGTGAGATCCTTCCAGAGGTAAACTGAAATTCTCTTCTGGGGCCACGGACTGTCCACCCGATGCCGTGGGCTGTGTTCTACCTCCCGGTTTCCCACGGGACTACGCATTTAATTCGAGGTCCAGATTGTATTTGAGAAGCCCAAAGCACATTAAGACTCCTTCGGTAATTCACTTGGGGTTACGTTCAGTGAGCACATGTAAATACGAGAATGTGTGAGGCCAGTGGTCTCCGCGGAGCATAGGTGTGAGACCACATTGATGTAAGCCACATGCGCTCGGAGTCTTGGAGGAAAATCCGTGTCATCACGGAAATTGAGGCTGGCCGGGTGGCTCTCAAGGGAAGGCTTGTGTCTATTCGCTTCTGTGCTGCGTCCTTGCCCCTTCATCTGGGAGGACCTTGGAGACAAAGTGCTGAATGCAGGACTGTCCTATGATGAAGGGGACAGAAAGCCAGCGGGACTGCCTAGCCCCGCCCCAAATGCATTCCTCACTAGCTTCTCGGGTTGGGCGTCTGTGGGTGTGTAATGGCCAATATGTGCTCCTGGAAGCTGCGATCCTTCGTTAGACATGGGTTAATGATGACAACTGTAGCGTCTTTCCCTTTGGGTTGAACAGCTTTCATATGCTCTAGGGCATGGGGGAGGGTTCAGTGACATGATGGTGGCACCCGCAGAGCCACCTCATCAAGATTCAGAGCGTCACTAAGCGCCTCCCTCTTCCTGCTAATGCCTGGATGGGCCCACGTCCCCATCGGCGCCACAGCGTCCTATCTCTCTGCATGGGGCAGATTTCCTTAAGCCTATGGACTGCATGGGGTGCCAGTGACATTTCACCTGCCGTGGGCAAGCACAGGGGCTAAAAGAAACAAGTCAGCGAGTCTAATGAAATCAGGCTGCAAATCTGAAGCAATTTTGGAATATACTGCTCTGCTTTCTGTCCTCTGTCTGGTTTTCATGGAAATTTATGTCTGGGAATGAGGGGATCGGAGGGAACTTGCTGGAGGCAGGTGCCTGCGTTCTTTGGCTTTGGCCATTAAGAGTCAGGTCCAGAGACCTCCTCAAAGGGGGAGGGACCCCGAGTCTTAGGAGCTTTGATGAGCAGCATGCAGTCTTTATAAGACAGTGGGGGGATTTTTACAGACTTCCTGATTTTTGAAGATTATTCCTAAGTCTGCCTTAGGCTGGGATTTTTAGGACAGAAAACACACCCCACTTACTGTCGTGTTCCATAAATTACCCTTTGAGCTTGTTGCCGTGTCATTTCTATAGGGTGTGATGCTGATTGAGGAGTCAGACGAATCCATTTCTTTCTCCAGCAAGAGTCTGGCCAGTCCAGGTCAGGAAGACGTGTAGCAGCATCGTGGCTGGCCCAGCTGGAAATACAGGCTACGTCCTGAGAGGTGGGGAACAAATTCTGGTCCACCCTAGATTAAAGGAAGTAGTGGGAATAAGGATCAGAATTCGTTGTGTCTGCACTGGCAAGGGAGGCAGGACTGAACGCTAGTTCTCAGTCTTTGCTCCAAGCAAGTGAAATAAGAATTGCATATCATGTATTTGCGAATGTTAAATGCATGCTTCCCTTTTGGAATAAGCAAGATTCGTAAGAGACCAAGGCAAGACAAAGATCGCTGCCTTGGATACTTAATATGGAATGAAAAGATGTCCTAAGAAATCTTCTGTTGGTAGACACTTAAAAACTAGGTGGAGGTTTTCGAGTAAGTGCACTCATAGTCTCCATTGGCCTTTATTTCTATCCTTTTTCATTTTTTTGTTTCTCTTTGGTTTTGTTTCTTGTGCTCAACACCCACTGACTTCTAAAGCAAGACGTGATGTGTGTGGGAGCTGTTGGTAACAGAGCATATGAGAGGAGCATCCCCTTTTTAGGAGTAGTGATGGGGACATCCTAAACAGATGGGACTCCCTGCAGACAGCGTTTGCTTGTCACTGAAGCTTTGGTACTAAACCCCTGGAGAAGAAACAATGTTTTGTGATGCAGGTATCCTTAGGCTTAAATTAGTGTTTTCACCTTTTTTTTCTGACCAGTCCTCTGCAGGTGGAGTCTTTTCAGACATTTTCCCCCTAGCTCCCCTTCCCCTACATGCAGATCTAACACCCCAGACATCCCCATGTGTCTGTTCAGGAATTTCACATTCTACATTTACATGTATACCTACATTCAGGTATAATCTGTAGTGAAGACGTTTTCTCCTCCTCCAAGAACTGATTTTAGCCTCCTTGGGAATACACAATGCCCGGGGTTAGCTTTGAAAAATCTTCCGTTTAAGAAAAGAGGATGGGTGGCTCAGTTCTTAAGCGGCTGCCTTAGGCTCAGGTCATGATCCCAGGATTCTGGGATCCAGCTCTGCATCGGGCTCCCTGCTCAGCGGGAAGCCTGCTTCTCCCTCTCTCACTCCCCCTGCTTGTGTTCCCTCTCTCGCTGTCTCTGTCTGTCAATTAATAAATAAAATCTTTAAAAAAAAAAAAAAAGGAAAGAGAGGGCATTTGCCTGAAAACAGATAGTGATAAAGCAAAAGGCAATTGACATTCCCTTTGTATTTCTCGGAGGGCTCCCTTAAACCTGCCAACTCCAGGACCACACACTCCTGCCACACGGGAGAAAGCACGATTCTTATCACACTGGAGGTGGAGGAGATCAGAAGGGCTGCTGAAATACACACGCTGTGCAAACAAGCCTGCAGTGGCCAGTGGCCCCTCGCGGGGTAGCCCCTGGCAAGACCGCCTTTCCTTCAGCTTCTGGGCAGGACCAGCCCTCCAGCTTCTGCAGGCAGCCTTTTCCCGTCCCCTTGGATGTATAAATGCGGGTCCTGTAGCCGATCTGGTGCAGCTGGATCGCATTGACGCCAGTGTTCCCCCTCCAGTAAAAATGGAAATATATTAAAAAATAAACAACCGAAAGAGACATGCTGAGTTGAAACCCAAAATCAATCAGAAGAGAAAAACACTTGGGCCAGTGTCAAGAGAAACAAAACTGCGCCAGCACAAATTTTTATGAAAATGATCATTGAATAGTATTTCCATGAAAAGGCAACTGACTCACGGAGGGTGAGTGTCCCGGGAGGCAGACCAGAGTCGGAAGGGCCCGCCCACGCCCGGGGCTGAGAGCCGCTCAAGCACAGTTACTAGAAGTGACCCAGCCATCCCGAAAACAGGAAAAAAAGTACAGGAGGGAAAAGCCAGATTTTTAGGAAGGGAGAGAAATGTGTGTTGTGAAACCAGCACGGCTCGGAAAGAATCTGGTGCCACATTTGAGTTTCTTCTCCCCAGGAGCAGCCCCACAAATAACCCTCTTGTTTTCCCAGGGAGGGCACGGTCCCCAATCTTCTAGAAAGGCCAGCTGAGAGATGATGGCTGGGAGTAAGAAAGGCACACAGATGAACTTGCTTACTTAGATGCTTACCTCCAGCTCGTGGCATAGGAAGAGTTACGGTATTTTCTGCCGGTACACTTCCTTCTGGAACATCACAAGGAAGCTTGCATCTGTCCAAGGCAGGAGATCTGAGCGGTAATGTGAGCTTCTCCCCGCTGCTGCCCCGTAGAACCCCGAGGCTCCCTCTGCCCCACCCCAGGCGCTGTCCGTGCCCTGGATTTGGAATGCAAAAGGTACGTGGATTCTTTTTGTCTTTGTTGTCTGTGTTTTAAGAGGTGCTTAACTCCAAGCAAGCACCAGCTAGTTAGGAAAGCTTGCTCTCCTGAAACTTTCCCCTCTTCTTTCCCAGTGGCCTCTTTTTAATGTCTTACAGACAGACAAGAGTTTGAATCAGCGGTGACCCACAGTCAGAATTTTGACAGTGAGTACAGGATGACCAAATGCTATGTTATGGTCACATGGAGTACAGCTTTGGAAGTTTATGAATGCTTGCCCTTAAAAAAATCACTAAAAATACCTCTTCACGGTATGACTCCTCACAGGGGATGCCATGGTAGTAAAATTGGTATCTGCTTTTTGTTTGTTTGCTTGTTTGTTTGGTAATAGAGTCGCTTTCGATGATATACCAACATGTGCCTGAATGCTTGCTTACATGATATGTATTTACATTAGAGGCTGTCTCTCTGACCTTCTACGACTATAGCTCACACTTATTTGTTGTGCTTCTTCTGGGGGAATTCTCTTCCAATTTAGTCATTGGGACTTTTGGCTATGAAACAGTCCAGCAAGTTAGGAAACGTTGATGATCCTACTTAACTGGGGTCAGCAATGACACAAAGCCCATCCACCTCTGTATCCAGGAAGAGTAAATAACCAACACTGTTTCATTCCCTAGGTCATTTCATACTCGTTCCCCTGCTTGGCTGTGTTTTATTCAATAGGATTTCTGTGTGGCATTTTTCCTCCTCCGCTCTTTTAATTAGGTGTGAGCTCTTACATATATGACACATATATACTAGTACATAGGTTGTGTGTGTGCATATCACATGATGTTATAACACATCTACACAATAATCTGGTATTGTGATAACTGCATGACCAGAGCCTAGAGTGAAGGTTAAACTCTGTCTTCCTAAACCACATTCATGGAAGTCTGAGGAGAACCCGAGTATTGAATTTTACTCTCCTTCTAATTACTCAGGTAGAAAAAGACTCTCCTATGCTGATCTCCTTATAAGGACTTCTGTAGACTGAGGCACATACTGTCTGTGTATAAGAAGGTTCCAAGATACTAAGAAACCATCCCTAAATACCAGCCCTCATGAGGCAAGTGGGACTTCAGAACAGTACTTTTATCCCAGAAAGTTGAAAACTTTAAGAAAATAAGATTTTTTGTTGTATGCAACTAATGAATCTTTGAACATTACCATTAAACACTAATGATCCATGTTGGCAATTGAATTTAAATAAAAGAAAGAAAATAAGAAAATAAGATTTTAAAAAGCAAAGATGTCTCCCCATTTTGTTGTGTGTTGTAAGAAATGGAAGTTTCTTTTAAAGGGACTCTTCTCCTCAGTAGGAATATTGTCACGTTGGCTTGCAGAGAGAAAGCGACCCTACTAACTGGAGCCATATTTTTCCCTGAAAGAGAAGCCAACCGCAGTCCCTGATTTTTCATTTCTCTTTCTGGCTTGGCCCTGGTTCAGGCTGGCATATCGCGCTCCATGCTGGGTCCAGGGATGCCACCCAGAAAGGGGAGAGTGTGGCTGGAGACACTTGGAAGGAAGATGTCTAAGCCCACTGACATTTGTTGAGGGGAGCAATGGGGGACACAGTAAGGCATCGTGTGTGGTCACAGCAGTCCCTGGTGACCCCCGCCTTCCAAACCCCTACCTTGGAGTGGTTTCTGTGGGCACCCAGCTGCGGGTACCGTCCCCTCAAGGGGATGGGCTTTGTTACCCTGGACCCATCGCCAGCCCTCACAGGCTCCAGCCCTTTGTTCTTTTCTCAGATTTACTTGAAAACTCTCTGAACATATGGAATTTACACAAACACCCAGTTTAATCATTCTTTACCTGGACCAAGAATGGCCTGGGGGAGTCTTCAAAGGATCTCGTCAGTCCTGAATGTGGCAACACTCGCTGACACATCGTGGCCCAGTAGAATCTTCTTTGGACCTTTGAGCTTTGTTCTCGTGGTTTGGGATATTTCAGGAGAGGACTGGATTGAATGGGTGCTTTCGTTCTTCAGAACACCTAGTTTCTTGGTGGGGCGTGAGGACCTCCACTTGCCTCTTAAATAGAAGGACCAGGGACAGCCGTGCCGCTGGCTGTGGGCTGTGTCAAGCTTAGGAGAAGGAAGAAGTGGGCCCTCACTCTGTCCCCTTGCACACCTGCCCCTTCCCACTCTGTAGGTGAGGTTCATGGAGGGCATGGGGACTCGCTGGCTATGTCTAGAAAGATGTTTTTGTTCCTTCACTTTGGGTTTTAGTCTGGAGACTGCTAATTAAACCATCCCATAAATCCTGCATTATAGGTAGTAAAACCTAATTTTAGATTTCCTGCTTGGGCCAGTGTCCTGCCTGATTGCTACAAGGTTGGCCAGGGCCTGGAACCCGGGGAGCAGGCTATTGAAACTGACCCATGTGTTAAAGCCTTTTCCTCACGGGTTTGGGGTTTGGTTTTAGTTCCCTGATGGCTTTTATCTTAGGTTTCAAAAACTGCTAAAGATGACTACTTGAAATGCTGCAGCTTGATTCTTTTTGTGGGCAACTTTGATGCAAGGAATCCAAGAAGGGGCTTTGGAGAGAGAGTGGGCACCAGGTGGTTACAGTGAAGGACAATGGCAATGGGACTGTGCCATCGTTGCTGAGAACACGAGACTCTGTCCCCTCCCAGGGCTCTGAAACTCAGCCCCTTCCTCATGTTGCAAGCTTCTTAGGAAACTGCATGTCTGTTCCAAAAGTCTATTAGAACCGCTTCTTCCTTCCCACCCTCTGTCTCCAGTGCTCTAGCATCTTCCCCCAGGGATGCCAAATAGTTCAGTGGGTTGGAATGGGAGGGATTGGGGCTGTGCTTGGGACTCCCTCCCAATCCCAAATCTAGGTGCTCCCTTCTTGACCCTCAGACTTGGAAAGGTGAATTAAATTTAAATTAATTTCATTAACTTGTTCATTTTTTGGAAAGGTAAATTTAGAAGGTCAGCGGGTGCAAGAAGATTACAAGGGTATTTTGGGTTTGAGGCGGCCAAATGTGGTTACCTGCAAAGGAAAGATGAAACCTGTGGGCTAACTCCACCCCCGCCTCCCACCAGAGACTTGGCAGGCAGTTGAGTACCCTGGGTAAAGGCTGGGGACATGTGTTTGGGTTTATTGGTGGCAACAGGGTGGGTTGAGCTGAAATCCATATGAACAGTGCTAAAATGTTTAAAGTTTACAAGAGGTATGTCTAGGCATGTTGAAACTTGAGAGGGTGTGTGTGTAATACTTCATTCATTGCAGAAATATTAGAACATACACATAAACAAAAATATTTAAATATTTCCACACTCAGAGGCTATGGCTACTGACAATGGTGCATTTAATTCTAGAATAATGGTGATTCTTTATACATACTCTTTTTCCAGGAGTAGATCATATCACGTACAAAATTTATATAGCCTATTTTTTTTATACTTAATAGCACATTGTAAATATTTGCCCATGTCAATAAATATGTTTAGTGAAATATCTTCTTTCTGCCACATTATTTTAAGGCTGTTAAAGATTCCATTGCAGGGTCCTATTGTGATGGATTTAACCCAGTTTCTCTGTTGAGTTTTTAGGCTGTTTTTTTTGTTTTGTTTTGTTTTCTTTATTATAAGCCCAGAGCTCTGTATTTTGGCTGCAGAACACAGATGCCCAGATCCCATCACAGTCCAATTAAATCAGGCAGTCTTGGGGGTGAGGCCTAGAAGTCAATATTCTCACGTGCCTTTAGGGTTGGAAATCATGGTTATAACGGTTTTCCAAAGACTAGGGTACATTCTTGGAAGTGAACTTGTGTGATCAGGGTCGGAATCCGATTAGGGTCTGAATCTTCGTCTTTTGCTATCCATTGCCAACTTATCGTTCAGAAGTGTTTTCTTTTTCAACAAATTTACACTTTAAGCTCTAAGGCTTCTGGAAGATGAAGGAGGAAAAGAACTTACCCGTGGTCTTGGGGAAGAGTTTGTGTAATCCCAGATAAGCACATGAGGCTGTTTGGCTTTTGCTGAATTCTTTGGTATTGTGACATGACCTCAATAAACAAATGAGCATGAGGAAGAAAATCATGAAGAAGAATGCATTTGGGGCCACTTTCTCCCCGTGGAGCTTTGGTCAGATTGTGGGCAGACACCACAGCCCTGGCAGGGAGAAAGGGACTGCGCTACGGGACCAAGCTTTATGCCTCTCTGGGCTCCTAAGGGTTTCACGGAAATCTCCCCAGGACACCCATCAGGTGTTGAGTTTATTCACTCTGGAGGTCCTCTATGCCTTTTATCACTTTTCTACTTTAATTGCTATGTTTTTTCAAAATAACGACAGATGCATAAAGTTAGGTAGCATTTCTGGGCTTATCATGAAAAAATGCTCATTCTCTGCTCTCCCTCTTCCCTTAGCTGTTCTTGGCTGTTCTTCTGTCGTTTGCCTCCTTAGCTATAAGTTCTGGGCTCCTGGCGCTTCTCAAGTTTTCAATTTGGATATTATTGATTTTCTATGAAGGATGATGGGAGTTGAGTTCCCGCCCCTCCCTCCATGCTCTGTTCCTCCATCCTTCCAGTGTAGTTAAGCAAAAATGTCAGTTAGATTAATGTTCACTTCGAACATTATTATAACTGTATAAATGTGAGAGGGGACCACATGATGTGCTGCGATTACATTTTGTCTTTTCCCAGATTTAATAACTGAGATTCAAGTGTTGCCTTCGTTTTTCTAGGTACGTATCAAGAGGACAGCCCTCAACTCACCTGTGAGGTGGGCATCTCCTCTCTGGGGTGGGGGGACATGTGGGGAGATCTGTCCAGGCCCCGGAGGGAAGAGAAGAGGAAGACCCTTGTGAGCGCTGTGCTGGTGAGCTTGGGCAACCTAGCTCCTTCCAGATACACGGTTGTTCTGGGTCTTTGTTCATTGTAAAGTCCAGGAAGATAAGGAATTGGAGATGCTTTTGATTTTTACACTGACCAGCAAACAGAAGCTGGTGACTGAGCAGAGGGTTTTCATTTAGATCTTCGCTTAGAATAGACCATCACTGGCAGGACTAGCTTCGGGTCCCAGATGCGCTTCCCGTAGCCTAGCTTTCCACAGCTTTCTTTCCGTGGCTTTCTTTCCTTCCTCATTTAGGGCTCTTAAGACCTAAAAGTCCATGATTCCTATCTGTAAACCATCACGGGTACTTGCCTCTTCCCTTTTTGATAGTTGTCTTATTATTTGATAAGTAACCTTGAATAAACACTTGCTTCCTTCTTAGTAGGGAGGGTACCCAGACAGTGCCCACCATCCCTCCAGACACGGGGCCCCAGTAATCCGATTGGGATTCTTTCTCCGTTTAGGCGGTTGGACCTGGAGAGGAACTCTGGTTGACATCCTACACAACGGCAGCCGTAGCCAAGGTGGGAGATCGGATATTGGATGGGCTTAAGGGAGCCAAAGTACATTCCTCCCTTGATAATCCCCTTCAAAATGAAAGAAAGTTTCCCTCAAGTTTGTATATTTTCAGCTTTCATCTGCTTCTCACTCACAGGTGCTTCATTCCTTGGCTGGAGCAAATACCTTCAGGGAAAGGGAACCAGATGTCTCCTAAAAAAAAAAAAAAGAATTATTTAGCTTGAGAAGACCTTTATTCAACTAAAATTGTATGTAAAAGCCAATAAATGCCCGCTCCTAGTGGAGCTGAGCTCTTTTGGTGGAAGCCAGTGCACTCTTGCCTGCCCTATCCCACCACCCGTGCTGACCCCAGACACCCACACCCACTGGGGACCAGTGTGAAAACTAGCTGGACTATTCTGTCCATTTCTTGTCTGTGAAAGTTGACACCTGCCAAAGTCAATTGTCCAATATTGCAGACCTGTGATTGGCAAAGGGGGGGGGGTGACCCTCGCCCAATAGCTTCTATGCTGTTTCTCATTCCAACCTGAGTCACGTGAGGGTCAACCCCGTTTGAACACATGGGGTGATTGTCCAAGGGGATTGCTCTCACATGACCCCAAATGCCTGTGGCTCAGCTCTCAGCTCTGCAGTCAACCTTCCCTAAACATGGAAAGATTACTGTGAAGTGGTTTGCCATCACGTTGTATTTTAGACTCAATAATTATGCTTTGAAAATATCACATTCAATGCTTTTGCAACAGTTTTTTGAATATGGGAAAACGAGAGCATTTTTACCCCATAAGGAAAGACATGCCCGGGAAGTTCCCTCACGGTTTTTTTTCCATTTAATTATTTACTATTTATTTATCTGTGTATTTACTGTATTTTTTGTTACCTCAGCATAAGTTCTTTTTTCTTTTTAAATTTTTATTTATTTTTTCTTTTTATTGAAAGTGTGATGCATTCATTGTAAGTGATGAACCTATATCAATAGATTATTATCAACTCAACTCTGTAGTTTGCATTAGGGTCCACTCTGTGTTGTCTGTTATGTGGGTTTGGGCAAATATGTAATGCCATGGATATACCATTGCAGTATCCTACTGGACAGTTTTACTGCCCTAAAAATCCCCTGTGTTACACCTGTTCATCCCTCCCTTCCTTCCCCTAAACCCACAGCCAGTGCTGGCCTTGTTACTGTCTCTGTGGTTTTACCTTTTCCAGAATGTCATAGAGCTGGAATCACACAGTATATAGCCTTTTCAGACCAGCTTCTTCCACTAAGTACTAGGCATTTAAGGTTCCTGCATATCTTTCTGTGGTTTGAGAGCTCATTGCTTTTCATGACCAAATAATATTCCCTGGTATGGATGACTGCAGCTTGCTTAGCCATTCCCCTATTGAAGGGTATCTTGGTTGCTTCCAGTTATCTTTAGCTGTTATCTTCGTGATATTTTTCAAAGTTGGAATGAAGTTTCAGAGGGAAGGATAGGGCCTCTAGGTGAAATGCTGTGCTATTGTAATCAAAATAGAGATTCTAACAATGGCACATCAGTATGCGTCACGCGAAGGGATCTGATTATTTTTGGTACAAGTGTTGTAGATTTCCTGTAGTTCTGTATCTTTTTAGATCTTTGCTCAGGTGGTCAGTTGAAATCAGTAGTGAAGCTTCTCTGAACGTTATATCCCCAAATCACTCTGTGTATGCAAGCATTGTCCCCAATCAGTGTGTTTGAAAGCTGGATCTCATTGTGTTTCTCACTGGAGAGGTAGGTTGCTATCTACGTGAGATTCCTAGAACCTGGCATAGAAGTTTCTATTTGGTATACTTAATGCTCATATTGTCTCTCCCTGCATAGTCCTGGGGTGGAGAAATCACCCCTTCCCCAAATAATCCTTTCTGTCTTGGGCTCATTCCATTTGTTAGAACGAGCTTCTCTCTTTGCAGACAAAACATAACTCTTTTAAAAAAAGATTTTATTTATTTGACAGAGAGAAATTCAGCTAGAGAGGGAACACAAGCAGATGGAGTGAGAGAGGGAGAAGCAGGCTTCCCGCTGAGCAGGGAGCCTGATGCAGGGCTCGATCCCGGGTCTTCAAGATCATGACCTGAGCTGATGGAAGTCGCTTAACCAACTGAGCCACCCAGGTTCCCTAACTAGTTTTTTTAAAACCTCATTTTATACAATACTTTTTTTTGAGCTCTCATATACTGATTTTATTTGCCATGGACATTTTTTTTCCTGTCTGTGTTCTTCTTGGAAAGTCACTACTAGAATAGTCCCTAAGAAATCTGGGACCATTACATTTTGTGATCTGGGCTCAGTGCTTCATTTGACTAGGTTAGCTTCATGGCAGCTCCATTACACACTCTTGAAAATACTCGTATGTTTTCTTGGCATCCACTCCTGCCCAGCCAAACCCCTGTTCTTCAGTAAATAGGGCAGCTCTCAAAAATTCAAGACAAAGAAAATAATCTGAGACTTTAAGTTCTATCTTATAGACTTGAAGAAATTGCAGATAATTTTTTTTGAAAATTCATGTTACATTTTTTAATGTCCTAATAAGATTTTTTTACAAGTATATGCCAAATATTTTAATTAAGTTAATTTTCAACGATTTGGGTATTTGAATACTTAATAATTTCAGGCATAATAGTGTTTGGAAATTTGTAATTTGTAAATGGAACAAATAAAGCTTCTGAAATGATTTGACCTTAGAGAGCAATGCTTGAGGCATTAAACTAAGAAGATAAAAAGAACTAAATGAACAAAACCCTAAACAAACTAATGACAAGACACCGAACCTAAAATGATTTCTACGTGCTGATGTGCCGTGGGACAAAGGATGTGGGCTCATTAGTAGAGATGATATTTAGGACTCTGTACCAGCCCGTGGTCTAGGATTTCCACATGTGAACCAGTGGAATCCCATACAACAGCCCTATGCAAAGGCACATTTTAATGATTATTTTCTGTTGTGGCAAAACCCCATATCATAAAATGGACCATCCTAACTCATCTTAAGTGTAGTGTCAAGTGTATTCACATTGTTGTGAAGCAGATCTCCAGAACTTTTTCATCTGGCAGGTCTGAAACCCTATCCCCACCAAACAACAGCTCCTTCCTCCGCTGCCCCATGAGCACCGCCATTATACTTTCGGGCTCCGTAAAGGTGACTGCTTTGGATCCCTCATATCCGTGGGATCATACTGTGCTTGCTCTTATGTGATGAGCTTATTTCACTTACAAGTCTTCCATGTTGTAGCATGAGAACAAATTTCTTTCCTTTTTAAGGCTGAATGTTATTCAATTGCACAGCCCACTTTTTTTTTTTAAAGATTTTGTTTATTTACTTGAAAGAGAGTGACAGAGAGTACAAGCAGTGGGGGTGTGGCGAGAGGGGCAGGGGGAGAGGGTGAAGCAGGCTCCCTGCTGAGCAGGGAGCCCGATGCAGAACTCAATCCCAAAACCTGGGATCATGACTTGAGCTGAAGGCAGATACTTAATGACTGAGCCACCCAGGCGTCCCAACCACTTTTTTTTTTTTTTTTTTTTTGGTCCATTCTTCTGCTGAGGGATGTTCGCATGGCTTCTTCCTCTTGGCTAGTGAGTACTGTTGTTGTGAATGTGGGTGTACAAATACCGTTTCTTACTAACAGTCGTACTATTTTACAATCCCACCATCACTGCACAGAGGCTTTGATTTATCCACATCCTGGTCAACACATGACATTTTCTGTTTCTTAAAAAAATTTTTTTATAGTACCCTTCCTAATGGATGGGAGGTGGTATTTCACTGTGTTTTTGATCTGCACTTCTCTTTCTTTTTATTTTTTTAAGTATTTTTATTTATTTATTTTTGCAAAAGAGAAAGAGTGAGATTGAGTGGGGTGTGGGGAGAAGGGGCAGAGAGGGAAGCAGGATCCCAGATGAGCAAGGAGCCCAATGCAGAACTTGATCCTGGACCTTGGGATCATGAGATGAGCTGAAGGTGGGTGCTTAATCGACTGAGCCACCCAGGCGCCCTGACCTGCACTTTTCTGATGCCTAGTGATATTGATGGTTTGTTCATATGCTTGTGGGTCACCTGTATATGGGGAGCACTTTTACTACATCTGTTATATGCATAGGGAAGTCTAGGGAAGAAAGGTCAGTCAGTTTGTTCTAAGCCATGTAGAGAGTAAAGGATGGAACCAGAATTTGAATCTGGAGCTGGAGGTATAGTTCGGCATTGTAACCACTTTGTTCTGTCCCTCCCTTTGGGAACACCTGTCCAATGTGGGAGAATGCTGTTCCTTCAAGTAGTTTTTCTTTTTCTTTTTTAAAAAATATTTATTTATTTTGGGGAGGGAGAGGCAAAGGGAGAGGGAGACAGAAATTCAAGCAGAATCCCTGCTGAGCAGAGAGCCCCACATGGGGCTTGATCTCATGAGCCTGAAATCATGACCTGAGCTGAAACCAAGAGACAACATTCAACTGATTGAGTCACCCAGGCACCCCATCAAGTAGATTTTTTTCAAATGTTCTTCCTTATATTGGACTTATCACTGAATTTTGAGCAAGGGGAGTAGAAGAGAGCTCTTCCTTCTACACCTTCTCTCCCTTCTTCTTTCTTTACTTTCTTCCTTTTTTTTTTTAAGATTTTATTTATTTGACAGAGAGAAACACAGCCAGAGAGGGAACACAAGCAGGGGGAGTGAGAGAGGGAGAAGCAGGCTTCCCGCCAAGCAGGGAGCCCGATGTGGGACTTGATCCCGGGTCTCCAGGATCATGACCTGAGCTGAAGGCAGTCGCTTAACCAACTGAGCCACCCAGGCACCCCTTTACTTTCTTCCTTTTAACGTGTTGGTATGGTGTACCTGTCTGGGTCAGGTGCTGTAGGCAGGTCCTTGGAGAATGGCAAGGCGACCAGGACAGAGTCTGGTAATCAAGGAAGTCACAGACAAATTTGGGCGATGAATTGGGTATCTGTGTATTTTTTCTTCCAAACTGGGAGTGAAAGAAGACACCATAAATAATTCTATTGAAAACAGGCTAAAGTAGGACAGTCTCAGGCATACCAGCATGTGTGATTCAGAGATAGGGCATATATGAAAAGTGTAATATGAGTTGGGTAATAAGTTCTAAAAATAAGGGAGCGTTTAAAGCATTTTGGAACTCGAGATCTGACTTTCTGTAGTGTCATGGTAGTGGAGTGATGAATCAGACAGAAGCCATTTAAGCTGGGTCTCCCCAGCGAAGCACACTCTCTAGAACCTTCTATGAGATTTTGTTTGCAGGTGCCCGGTCTGCAGTGTTTCCTGACTTGAGGCAGTGGACTCAGCAGGAGACAGGAGATGCCAGGAGGGCTGAGCTGGGTCAAGGGCCAGGGCTACCCAGGAAGTGAGGACAGGGGTACAGGGGCTTATTGCCTCCATAGGGATGGAAAAGTCACAGGAATCAGGTGTGCCTATGCAGTAACACAGAGTTGTTCTAGTATTACTGGGGATTGCATGGATTTTGTCCAAAGGAAAGGAAAATAGTAAAAAGGAGGTCAAAATTGGGACTGTGCCATCTCTTAAAAAGGATGGGCAGGCTATAAAAGTCTTCCCAGGCTGTTAGTTATTTTGTCTCTGCTGCAAATGATATATATGGCAGCAAGAGAATGTTAAGTTACCACTAAAAGCAAATTTTCCCCCGATCTGCTTTAAAGAGACGAGACATGTGGGCGTTTAGTGTTACTGATTCTTCCTGATGCCATTTTTTTTTTAAAAACCAAATTTTCTATGACTCATAGGAACTCCCATTCTCTCTCCTGACTGTGAGAATATGTGAAACCGTGTGCTCAGCCCGAGAAGTGTTCAAGTGAAGACAGTCTTAAGGGCAGCACAGTGTGGGGAGCCCTGTGTTTGGAAGGTGCTTGTTCCCAAGGGCGGGACGCACACGTAGTTGAGGGAGTTGGACAGCCTGGGTTAAGAAGAGATTTCCACACCAAAGCATTCACAGTGGGCCGGTGGGTATTCCTGGTCTCTGCCAGCGCTGAGTGCAGTCAGGTTATAAGAGCTTTTTTTTTTAAAAAAACTTTATTTATTTATTTATTTGACAAAGAGAGAGATCACAAGTAGGCAGAGAGGCAGGCAGAGAGAGAGGAGGAAGCAGGCTCCCTGCTGAGCAGAGAGCCTGATGCAGGCCTCAATCCTAGGACCCTGAGACCATGACCTGAGCTGAAGGCAGAGGCTTTAACCCACTGAGCCACCCAGGTGCCCGATTATAAGAGCCTTTTTTTTTTTTTTTGCCATGTTTCAAATTCTATGAAATGGAGAGGATGAGACATCT
>PITA01002801.1:56955-97456 GCA_004023965.1 Spilogale gracilis | reverse complement strand
GCCCATTTCTTGATTCGATTATTTGTTCTTTGGGTGTTCAGTTTGATAAGTTCTTTAGAGATTTTGGATATTAGCCCTTTATCTGATATGTCATTTGCAAATATCTTTTCCCATTCTGTCGGTTATCTTTTTGTTTTGTTGACTGTTTCCCTTGCTGTGCAAAAGTTATTGATCTTGATGAAGTCCCAATAATTTATTTTTGCCCATGCTTCCCTTGCCTTTGGCAATGTTTCTAAGAAGAAGCTGCTGCAGTTGAGGTCAAAGAAGTTGCTGCCTGTGTTCTCATCAAGGATTTTGATGGATTCCTGTTTCACATTGAGGTCTTTTATCCATTTTGAGTCTACTTTTGTGTGCGGTGTAAGGAAATGGTCCAGTTTAAATCTTCTGCATGTGACTGTCCAGTTTTCCCAACACCATTTGTTGAAGAGATTGTCTTTTTTCCATTGGTCATTCTTTCCTGCTTTGTTGAAGATGAGTTGACCATAGAGTTGAGGGTCCATTTCTGGGTTCTCTATTCTGTTCCATTGATCTATGTGTCTGTTTTTGTGCCAGTACCATACTGTCTTGATGATTACAGCTTTGTAATAGAGCTTGAAGTCTGGAATTGTGATGCCGCCAACTTTGGTTTTCTTTTTCAATATTCCTCTGGCTATTTGTTGTCTCCTCTGGTACCATACAAATTTTGGGATTATTTGTTCCATTTCTTTGAAAAAAATGATGGTATTTTGATAGGGATTGCATTAAATATGTAGATTGTTTTAGGTAGCATAGACATTTTCACAATATTTGTTCTTTCAGTCCATGAGCATGGAATGTTTTTCCATTTCTTTGCGTCTCCCTCAGTTTCTTTCATGAGTACTTTATATTTTTCTGAGTACAGATTCTTTGCCTTTTGGTTAGCTTTATTCCTAGGTATCTTATGGTCTAGGGTCTAATTGTAAATGGGATTGACTTCTTACTTTCTCTTTCTTCTGTCTTGCTGTTGGTGTATAGAAATGCAACTGATTTCTGTGCATTGATTTTATATCCTGACACTTTACTGAATTCCTGTATGAGTTCTAACAGTTTTGGAGTGGAGTCTTTGAGTTTTCCACACAAAGTATCATATCATCTGCAAAGAGTGAGAGTTTGACTTCTTCTTTGTTGATTCAGATGCCTTTTATTTCTTTATGTTGTCTGATTGCTGAGGCTAGGACTTCTAGTACTATGTTGCATAGCAGTGGTGATAGTGGACATCCTTGCCATGTTCCTTCCATTTCTATTGGAAAGTTTTCCTTCCATTACTGTTTTTTGCCATGTTCTATCCTTGCCATGTTCTTTCCATTTCTAATGGAAGTTTTCCTTCCATTTCTATTTTTTGGAACAGTTTCAGGAGAATAGGTATTCATTCTTCTTTAAATGTTTGGTAGAATTCCCCTGGGAAGCTGTCTGGCCCTGGGCTCTTGTTTGTTGGGAGATTTTTGATGACTACTTCAATCTCCTTACTGGTTGTGGGTCTGTTCAGGTTGTTTATTTCTTCCTGGTTCAGTTTTGGTAGTTTATATGTCTCTAAGAATGCATCCACTTCTTCCAGATTGTCAAATTTTCTGCTGTATGGTTGCTCATAATACGTTCTTATAATTGTTTGTATTTCTTTGGTGTTGGTTACAATCTCTCCTCTTTCATTCATGATTTTATTAATTTGGGTCCTTTCTCTTTTCTTTTTGATAAGTCTGGCCAGAGGTTTATCAATCTTGTTAATTCTTTCAAAGAACCAGTTCCTAGTTTCGTTGATTTGTTCTACTGTTCTTTTGGTTTCTATTTCATTGATTTCTGCTCTGATCTTTATTATTTATCTTATCCTGCTTGGTTTAAGCTTTCTTTGCTGTTTTTTCTCCTGCTCTTTTAGGTGTAGGGTTAGGCTGTGTACTTGAGACCTTTCTTGTTTCTTGAGAAAGGCTTGTATTGCTTATATACTTTCCTCTCAGGACAGCCTTTCCTGTGTCCCAAAGACTTTGAACAGCTGTGTTTTAATTTTCATTTGTTTCCATGAATTTTTAAAATTCTTAATTTCCTGGTTGACCCACTCATTCTTTAGTAGGATACTCTTTAGCCTCCATGTATACGAATTCTTTCCAACTTTATTCTTGTGGTTAAGTTCTAGTTTCAAAGCACTGTGGTCTGAAAATATGCAGGGAATGATCCCAGTCTTTTGGTAGCCGTTGAGACCTGATTTGTGACCCAGGATGTGATGTATTCTGGAGAATATTCCATGTGCACTAGAGAAGAATGATTTATTCTGTTGCTTTGGGATGGAAGGTTCTGAATATATCTGTGATGTCCATCTGGTCCATTGTGTCATTTAAAGCCTCTATTTCCTTGTTGATCTTTTGCTTAGGTGATCTGTCCATTTAAATGAGGGGGGTGTTAAAATCCCTGACCATTATTGTATTATTGTTGATGTGTTTCTTTGATTTAGTTATTAATTGGTTTATATAATTGTCTGTTCCCATGTTAGGGGCATAGATATTTAAAATTGTTAAATCTTATTGTTGGACAGACCCTGTAAATATGATAGAGTGTCTTTCCTCTTATTATAGTCTTTGGCTAAACATCTAATTTGTCTGATACAAAGATTGCCACCCCAGCTTTCTTTTGGTGTCCTTTAGCATGGTAAATTGTTTTCCATCTCCTCACTTTAAATCTGGTGGTGTCTTTGGGTCTAAAATGAGTTTCTTGCAGACAGCATATCGATGGGTCTTGTTTTTTTTAATTCATTCTGATACCCTGTATCTTTTGATGGAATCATTTAGCCCATTTACATTACATTACATAACTATTGAAAGATATGCATTTAGTCTCATTGTGTAGCCTGTAAGGTGACTGTTACTGTATTGTCTCTGTTCCTCTCTGGTCTGTTACTTTTAGGCTCTCTCTTTGCTTAGAGGACCCCTTTCAATATTTCCTGTAGGAATGGTTTGGTGTTTGCAAATTCTTTTAGTTTTCGTTTGTTCTGGAAAGCTTTTTATCTCTCTTTCTATTTTCAGTGACAGCCTAGCTGGATATAGTATTCTTGGCTGCATATTTTTCTAGTTTAGTGCTCTGAATATATCCTGCCAGTTTTTTCTGGCCTGACAGATCTCTGTGGATAAGTCTGCTGCCAATCTAGTATTGTATGTTACAGATCTCTTCTCTAGAGCTACTTTCAGGATTCTCTCTTTGTTACTGAGACTTGTAAGTTTTACTATTAGATGATGGGGTATGGACCTATTTTTATTGATTTTAAGGGGGGTTCTCTGTGCCTCCTGGATTTTGATGCTTGTTCCCTTCGCCAAATTAGGGAAATTCTCTGCTATAATTTGTTCCAATATACCTTCTGCCCCCCTCTCTCTTCTTCTTCTCGGATCCCAATTGTTCTAATATTGTTTCATCACATGGTATCACTTATTCTCTCAATTTCTCCCCTTGTGGTTCAGTAGTCTTTCTTTTTCCCAGCTTCTTTATTTTCCATCATTTGGTTTTCTGTATCACTAATTCTCTCTTCTGCCTCATTTATCCTAGCAGTAAAAGCCTCCATTTTTGATTGCACCCCTTTAATAATTTTTTTGATTTCAACTTGGCTAGATTTTAATTATTTTATTTCTCCAGAAAGGGATTCTCCAGTATTTTCCATGTCACGCCCAGTATCTGGGCTTTTTCAAGCCCAGCTAGCACCGTGATAATTGTCATTCTGAACTCTAGTTCTGACATATAACTAATGTCCCTATTGCTTAGATTGGTAGCCATTGACACTGCCTCTTGTTCCTTTTCTTGAGGTGAGTTTTTCTGTCTTGTCATTTTATCCAGATAAGAATAGATGAAAGAAAGAACAAAACACTGAAAGGGTAGCAATGACCCCAGAAAAATATACACTAACCAAAGCAGAAGAGACTCAAAACCAGGGGGAGAAGAAATGAAAAAAAATCTCTATTTCTATCTCTACCTATCTCTATCTATCTGTCTCTCCCTCTATTTATGATCAGACTGGTGAAGAGAACAGAGACACACAGTTGATTTGGGTGTATTTTGGTGTGTTAGAAGAAACTGCCTCTCAAATTTTTAAAGAAAGAAAAACATATATGTACAAAATTAAGAGAATGCATGATGAAGAGAAGGAATAGTACTGTGAAGATGAAAATTAAAAAAGATTCTAAAAGAGAAGTTGATAAGATAAGTTGGTTGAAAAAAGAAAAAAAAAAGAGGAAAGAATGTGATGAGGCTGAAGACTAGAACAAAGCCATGCCCTAGATTTAGGGTATATTTTGATCTATTAGAAGAAGCAGTATCCCAAAATTTTAAAGAAGGGAAAACCTATATGTATACAAAAAATAAACTTAAATACAATGAAGGGATAAAATATGACTATAACAATGAAAATCAAAAAAGATTTTTTTCAAAAAAGGTATTGATAGGATAAAATAGTTAAAAACATTAAAATAGGAAAGAGAAAATTTAAAAAATTGAATAAGAAAAAAATAAAATTAAAAAAATTAATTTTGAAAGACTAAAGAATCATTGGAAAAAAGCTGTGAATTCTATGTGGTGCATTCCCCTAGCTTGGAAGTTCTGCAGTTCTCATTGATCAGTGAACTTGGTCTTGGCTGGATGTTCTCGCTGATCTTCTGGGGGTGGGGCCTGTTTCTGTGATCCTCAGATGTCTCTGCCCAAGTTGGGAGTGCCCCACCCTCACCAGGGGCCAGGCCTAGGGATCTGCACAGGTTTGCTCTCTGGAACTTTTGTTTCCTGAACGATTTCTGTCCAGCTTTGGAGGCCAGGAATGAAGATAGCAGCCTCTCAGTCTCTGGCCTGAGAGAGATCGGGGCCCCACTCCTTAGTGTGCCCTCAGAGAAAAGCCATCAATCACACCCATCTCTCTGGTCTCCAGCCGAACTCCGTGTTACCCGGCCTGTGACTGAGCGTTTCTCTCTCTGGGTCATAGCCCATTTGGAGTCTCCAAACCCAGCAGATTCCCGCAGTGTGCTCCCATGCTGCTCCTCCTGATGGAGGAAGGAGGGGGTCTCCCCAGATCTGCCACTTGTAGGGTCCCTGCTGGAAGAGCAGTGGCCCAACTGTGCCTTAGATCATGGTATAAGGTAAGCCCGAGCTGATAGCCCACTTCTCGGCTTCGTCTATGCAGCCAGCTTCCCTGTTCTAATACCTGGGGGCTCTGCCATGCTGATGCACCCCAGGTCCTTCTGTGACCCCACAGGTGCTGAGGCTACACTGTCCCCGTGAGGGCTCCCCCTACCCCCTTTAGCCTCTGGGGTGATGTCCCCCAGTGGAACAGACTTCTAAAGGCATGAATTCTGTGCTCTGCTGCTCTATTGCCCTCTGGGAGCCAGCCCCTCTGGGAGACAGACCCCGCAGGTGGTCTGTCTTCCCAAATGTCACCTCTGATTCACTTTTCTGTGAGTCCTGCCTTCCAGAAGGTGGTTGTTTTTCTGTTCCTAGAATTGACACTCTTCTCTTCGATCTCCTGTTGAGTCTGTAGGTGTTCCAACTGGTTTGATAACCATGTAGCTGAACTCCTGGGACCTGATGATACCTAGGGCTCCTACTCCTCCACCCTCTCGATCCTCCCCTCAAAGAATGTTTTTATTTGATATATGATTACTGCAACTCTGAGAGCTTTAAAAAATTGTAAAAATTTTTCTTGGGAAGAAATAACCTATCTGAATTGTGTTTTATCAAAGATACAGTGAAGATGTCCTTTAGGGGATCTGAAAGGTGAGGCTTAGTGCTGCTCCGTCTATTTATGGAATGGTGCTGTTTGGGTGTGGAAGGCAAGGAGCCCAAATGCAGAGATTCATTTCAAATTCAATTCCCCCAGGCAGGTGAAATTCTAGGCCTTGGTCCTATAATTTCCATCTGTGCAAAGCAATGCATGTACTTCATTTCTTAAAGGGAGTGCCTAGGACTTTGGTGTCCAGGACTTTGGTTCTCTGCTCTGGGGATGTAGAAAACAAGCTAAGACATGGAAGAGCCCTGCTATGAGGTGATACTGCAGAACACATTACTTTCAGGTGACAAAACCCTCAGACAGGTGGGTTTGTGAGGAACTAAGTGAAGAGACAGGTGGTAGGTGAAGAGCTAAGTGAACTCATCCTATTTTGAGTGTGATGAACTCTGCAGAGATAATTTATAAGTCTTAAATTTGAATCTTGTTGTCTATGTCTTAACCCAGTCTGCCCTGCAAGGGAAATGAATCTTGGTTTCCATTTCCTTTCTGTCTACCTTGTTGTGCTCGTGCATGTGTGCACCTGTGTGTGTGTATGCATGTGTGCGTGTGTGTATGTTAGCTATTTGATATTGAAAGAGTCCCAGAAAGGGGCACCTGGATGGCTCATTAGGTTAAGCCTCTGCCTTTGGCTCAGGTCATGATCTCAGGGTCCTGGGATCGAGGCCCGCATTGGGCTCTCTGCTCAGCAGGGAGCCTGCTTCCTCCTCTCCCTCTGCCTGCTTCTCTGCCTACTTTTGATCTCTCTCTGTGTCAAATAAATAAATAAAATCTTTTAAAAAGTCCCAAGAATCCTTTTACTCAATAACAACAGAGCTTCCTTTTTCTAGACGTAAGCCAGCTTCCAATCTCCTGCTTTGATCTGGTTCAGAATGTAAAGAAGAATTCTGTTTGGTGAGTTGCATTTGACTGTGGAGAGTGAAAAGCTCAGATTTTGGTTAAAGTGAGGGTATATCTGGTGCCCTGACTGAGCTGATGTCCTGTGACAAGTGTGTCCTGGTACAGTGGATGGTGACATCTTCCAGGATGTTCCCAACTCTGTTCTCTGAGCCCTCTAGGCATCAGCCCCTGTCCTGGTAGATCTCAGGCTACCTTACAGAGCAACCTCCCGGGAGGTTGAAGGCAGTCTCTGCCCTCAGGCCCTTGCCAGGCTTATGCACTCCGTGAGAGGTGGACTGGATGTCACCCCACCAAAGGCCAAGATTCTTCTTTGTTTACATACAGGTATACCTATGTGGCTCATGACTCTTGTGGTTATTTGTTGAACTGAGCTACCACCATAACTCATGTAGTTTCTTGGAAAAGCACTCATGTGGAGTGAGGTGGAGAACCCCTAAGCCAAGTCTCGAATTTTCAGTGGTACCCTTGAACCAATTCATGGTCTTATCTCAGGCTAGCCTTGTAGAGCCACCTGGAACTCCATTAGGCTCAGCAGCCTAGCATCTTGGAGGTAGACTCACCTTGGTTTTTGGATGTTTGTCCTGGGGGACTGCTTTTAATTATGCATTAGCCAGCTTTTGTTGCAGTAACAAACAGCCTGAAAAATCTCAGTGCCTTGTGATAGCAAATATTTATTTCTTATTCGGATGTAGCTCTGTTGGGTCTAGCAGGGTTCCATGGGGTTCCATTCTGGGTCCCACATTGGTGAGGCAGTAGGTATCTGGAGCATGTTTTTCTCATGGTGGTGGAAGGAAGGAAGAGTAGGGGCAAGCAGAAACCTGTCATTACTCTTCAGATAGCATGTGGTCCCTTTTGCCCACATTGATTGGTCAATGTGAGACACCTGGCCACACTCAAAGCTAAGGTAATGGCAAGTATATTCTAAGTATACTCTGGGCACTGGAAGGTGAGAGCAAGTCACAGGACCACAAGGACTGCATTATCCTTTCACGGGAGGGAGGGAGCGAAGTGTTGGAACCATAATCCACGGTAATCTGCCTCAATCCATTTATCGCAGAAGGGGGTTTTTCTGTTCCTTGTAGTGACCTCATCTAGTGGATGGCTTTCAGTTCTACCCATGTGTCAGTAAATCCCCTTATTTCCATCACTGACCATCCTCCATTCTCAAATTCTGATACCCAACTGTTGACTTGGCTTTTCACTTGGATACTTAATGGGCATTTTTTTCAAGATTTTATTTATTATAGGGAGAGAGAGAGAGCGAGCGCGCGCGAGAGAGCACATGCAGGAGGAGCAGAGGGAGAAACGGGGAGCCCAATGTGGGACTCGATCCCAGGACCCCAGGATCATGAACTGAGCCAAAGGCTGGTGCTTAACTGGCTGAGCCAACCAGGCGCCCCCCTAATGGGCATCTTTAAACTTGTTCTTCCAGTAGTCTGTGCTCTCTTAAATTGTGAAAATCCTCAGCATCACCGTCAACTCTTCACCCCTGGGGGGTCAGCGATGAAGAGTATTAGAGTATGTTTAAGGTCCTTATAACCAAACAGTCTTGGCTTGGTGAGTGTAAGTAGATCCCAAGTAGATTCCACTTTCAAAGCTCTTCTGACCTGTTGTTTCAGGACCAAATTTACCATAGTTCTGTCCACCCAGCCCCAACCCTGTGATGGGAAACTTGACTTAGCTCTGGACTGGTAGGCAGGAAGTCCTGTCTTTGGATAAAGTAGGGTGCTAGAGACCACATCTGAATCCAAATTTTTTGTCTCCCAAATCCATACTTTTTCCCTCCCAAGATGTCATTTATAATGCCAGCTGCTTGTGACATCCTTACAATCTTAGTGATGGGCATATGTTAATGGTTTACAGTATCTATTCTGTTCTCACGAGACAGTATAGGCTGTATTTTCAAATCAATAAGGCCAGCATTCTCTTTCTTTGGTCATTTTCAGATGGTGATATTGTGCCTTCTGCAGACAGATCAGTTGAACTATGGAACACCTCGGGGTTCTGTAGCTCCAAACCAAAGGCCCACTTGGCCAGCACACATGGGCAGGATAGTTGAATTGGCAGTGGTTTTAGTCCTTGGAGTAATGAGCAGGAACAAAAGAACAAATCATAGCTTTTTTGCTGCACAATCTCTCCACCCCCTCAACCAACCCAAGCCCACAACTGACCACATAAAATCAGACCAGACCAAGGAGCCAAAGATCCTTGCTGACATCGGGTCACATTGAGGGAATATAATACTGATTCATGGATTCTCTTTATCTAACACTTAAAATGCTGATTTACAGAGGGAACACAGCCCAGATCCTCTGACAGAGTGCAGCACTTTTGCCTGGCTGGCGTTCTGTGGATTTTCAATGGGACTTTCACTGTATATTTTCCCATTCAAGTGTATAAAGCTTTTTGAGTTGGAATCACACTAAACACATTCGAGACTCATCCAAAGATTACAGACTTTATCAAGTGTCCCCTTTCCTTTTGGGATTGATTCTGGCAATTAGACCATAGCCTACACATTTTTCTTTCTCTTTTGTTTTGGCGATATTCTCATAATAACCATGATGAATTGTATCTCAGGATAAAATTAATGCTCCCAGTGCTGGAAAATGATGGCAATGATGCTACTTAAAGCCAGAATACCATAAATTCATGACTAAAACAGTGTGCTGAGATGGGACAATAGCTTGACTAGCTAATTTATGAAGCCATAAGGCTGGTAATAAATTGTGGTCCTATAAACTCTGTCAGGCAATGTAGATTGAAATATAATAGATTCACATGGGCCTCCTGAGCTATCCCCATTAGCTAGAATCTCAGAAAAGTGTTGCTCTTTGGTTTGTTAGTAGATCTCAGGCACCAACCCCCCACCCCATGGAAGACTGTGGGTCATAATTTTCATGAGTTCTGAGGCCAGGCTGTGAAGTCGGCTACGATTGCAGTGAGATTAAGTGGGACAAGGAGTGGAAGGAAGGAGGGGAGAATGAGGAAATTCCACATCCTGGAGAGAGTTTGTTTAAAAGTGCCAAAGGCTCTTCTCTGGATTTCTGGACACCAGGTATGTGGGCCACCATTCCGGATCCCTTTGGCTTAGGAAGCTAGAATCCTTGAAATACTTTCAGTTCAATGTCTGGGCTGCCTGGTGAAAGGGGAAGGAACTGGGTCTACAGGTCAAGTGCATCACTGATGCCATACTGGGGAAGTTAGAAACTGGATGGCAACAGATCACAGAGGCTGAATTTGATTTGGTTTGGAAGATCTGGTCAACCTAGTGGTCTTCCCATTTAGTGCAGCCTTGCATGACCATGGTCGAATTACATCTTCATATTGTAGGGTCCTTTGCTGTTCTTTCCTCAGAGACTGTCTAAATGCTTCTGAAATTTTCAGAGCTGGGTTTGACTCTCTAACACACAGTGACCCACTTGATTGTCCCAGCCCCCTGGGGGGGGTATGATTTCATTCTCATTTGATGGTTGTGAAATGAAAACACAGATTTGTAACTTGGCCAGTGTCGCGCTGCTGGTGAGTGACAGAGGGGAGCTGGAACCCATTTCAATTGATCAACTCACCTTCACCTCCATGGACTCTGTTTTTTCAGCAGAAGACAGTGCTGGGGGGTCCTGGGTTTCCTCCCACTGTGGAGGAGAAGGTGCTGTTTTCGTGTGCTAGAGATGGCACAGAGAAATCATCAACAGGCCTGTTGCCTTATGCTGGAAGAATCTTCTGAAGGGCTCAGGACAATGCATTTTATTGTTACGTTTTTAAAAATGTTTGTTCATTTTTCCTTTCTCCCCTCCTCCCCCCCTTTTTTTGATTCCCAAATGATGGAACTTGCTTGTTCTTGTCCACCTTAAAGTTATATAGGTTTAAAATGTCACCAACTAAGCCTCTGCTTTTGGGATCAAAGAATGTCTATTAGATTCCATCTGATCTCTGTTGCCTGTATTACTTTTTCATCATCCATGGTGATTTTAAGGGACATACACGTTTCTCCCAGTTGATGATTCTGATGTTTACCAACTCCAGCCCCACCTTCTCCTGAATGAGTCTGTTCATTCTCAGATCATCTTTCTGCCCTGTTCTTACAAAGGCTGCTCTCTTCCACCTCTCAAAGGCCCCCACAAGGGGGTCTTATTTCTAGCTTCTGGATGGAGCTGGGCTATTGTGGTCCATTCTGCCTGTCTCCCCCAGGTGGCTTTGCCTTGATTTTCTGTGTTCTTTTTCCTTCTAGTCTGACTAGTAGTGTTCTAAAAGCCTCTATCCCTGTCCTCGCACACTGACAAGTAAGCCAAGGTTTTATGCGGCACATGGAGCCTCAGGCTGCTTTCCTTTATTATAGCGGTGGCTCCCAGCTGACTGAGTGCCACCAGCTGCCTAACCCCTCTCCCTGCTGCCAACTGGGAGGATGTCCACATGGGGTACAGGAAGGGCTTGCCTTCCTCTCCATCACCACCATGCTGTGGATGGGAGCTTCTCCTTGGACTCACTCAGCAGTGGTCTCAGCAAACTCTAGGAAACTATGACAACGAACTATCGAGTTTGAATCTGAACACAGTGCGCTACATGTTTATGGTAAACTGGGAGTAATGCCAGGCTGTAGGAAATCTCTGCATCACCTACATGAAATACAAGCTTTCCCAGTGACTCGAGTCATTAAGTGCAATAGAAATAGCTATAGGGACACCTGGGGGGCTCTGTCGGGGAAGTGTCTGCCTTTGGCTCAGGTCATGATCTTGGGTCCTGGGATCGAGTCTTGTGTCAGGCTCCCTACTCAGCGGGGTGCTTGCTTATTGGCCTCCCTCTGCTGCTCCCTCTGCTTGGGTTCTCTCTCTCTCTCTCTCAAATAAATAATTAATATCTTAAACAAAAGTAAATGGGTGCAGGGCACCTGGCTGGCTCAGTCAGTGGAACATGGGACTCTTGATCTCGGGGTCATGAGTTTGAGCCCCACTTTGCAGGGTAGAGATTCCTCATAAATAATATCTCTAGAAAAGGAGTGCAGGATTTGCACCATCTCTGTTTCTTGTTCTGTAACATTATCAGGAGGGGAATTGGTGAGGAAGGAGGTGAAACTGTGTGCCTGCTATATTTATTCATTCTTTTAAAAACCTGTCAAGAGCATTGAAAATGAAGGCAGGGTATTTTTTTTAAGAAAATCTTAAACTTATCAAACAAAATATTCCCCTGAATGTCAGCCATGGACGACAGTATGTAAGGATTCTCCAGCATGGGATGGTTGTCTGTTCTTCCCCTTGAGTCTGGAGTCTAGGGAGAGGCTGAACACGGGCTGTTTTGTGGGATCCTCCTTGGATGTCTCTGTTCAAGGACTGAAGAAGGATGTGGGTTCTGTGCCAGAAGCATGGTGGGCCCATGTTTCCCCATGAGCAGCATTTTCCAGAGGAATTTTTCATGAAACCTCTGTGTTTCAGACGTGTTTACAGGACCACTGAGTCTTAGAATTGGAAGAACTTGAGGTCACGTCTGGCAAAATTCATGAAGGAATCGATGATATTTACCACTACCCAGCAGTGTTGTTAATGAGACTGTGCCATCCTGAGGTAAAGTCACCCATAGGTGGAGTTTGGAGAAGCAGAATGGGACCTGGTGCCTTCGGTCTTTTGGCTGGAAATTCAGAAATGCGGGTTCATGAAGTGCTGTCTCTCTCAATATATCTTGATGCACAAGTAGACTTTTGATGAGAGTAACATCTCATTGCTTCCTTTGGGGATCTCCGGGGAGATTCTTGGTGCTCTGAGTTGTGCGTTTTGAGAATCCTTTGGTGGCAACGAAGTTTCAGAAATCAAAGCTGAACTAAATTATTTATTTATCAATCAAGATTTTATTTTATTTTATTTTATTTTTTTGACAGAGAGAAACACAGTGATAGAGGGAACACAAGCAGAAGGAGTGAGGGAGGGAGAAGCAAGCTTCCTGCTAACAGGGAGCCTGATGCAGGTCTCGATCCCAGGACTCTGGGACCATGACCTGAGCCGAAGGCAGATGCTTAATGACTGAGCCACCCAGGCACCCCAAAGCTGAACTATATTTAAATTAAGAGTCACCTCATTAACTGAGCCGCATGTTGGGTTGTGTTTCCTCAAGGCAGTACTTACTGTATAAATGAGGGAGAGGAGGGCAGGCTCCCGGGGCTCCTGCGATGGCTGATTGTATGTAGCAACTTGACTGGGGCACAGGGTGTCCAGATATATGGTCATTCATGACTCTGGGTCTGTGAGATGTTCCTGGACGAAAGGAACATTGGAGTCGGTAGATTGAGTTAAGTGTGCTGCTCTCCTAACAAGGGTGGGTCTCATCATATCAGTTGAAGCCCTGCATAGAACAAGAAGCCTGGCATTTCAATGAGTAGAGGAAACTTCTCCAGCTTGACTGCCTTGAGCTCGGACGTAGCCTTTTTTGGCCTTGATTTGAGACGTCAACTCTTCTTGTGTTTCAAGGTTGCCGACTTTCAGGCTGGAGCTTAATGCTGCTGGCTCTCCTAGTTCCCCAGTTGCTGACTACAGATAATCATGTGAGCCCATTTCTTACAATAAATATCCTTATACACACACATGCATACAGACACATCTTGGGTTTCTGGAGAAGCCTGACTAATACATCTCTTCTAGTTTGGGTGTTTCCTGAGCAGACTTAAGCTTACTTCTTTCTGGACTCTCCTTCAGTGCCATCCAGTTCAGCAGGCAGTTATCAATGGTGTGCCGTGGTCCCAACTCAGTTTGTATTCATAGCACCTTTGCTTTCTAAGTTCCAGTTCAAATGTATGCCCAGTTATTAAGAGAAGATAGCTTAGTGTCTTCATAACCAATCTTTCATCCATTCACTAAGTATTTCTTAGTGCCCACTACATGCCAGGCATCACACCACACACAGGAGAAGCATGAGTGTGGCCAGGATACTCAAGCCAGCAGTGAGTTGTTGCTAGTTCTTTCCAGCTCCTGAAAGCTGACTGTAGGCACATCCTCCCAACTCTGCCTCCTGTGACATCTCACTGGTGGTTGGAGGTTGGCCATGATGGGAGCTCTTGTACCATAGAAACTGGCAGTTGCTACAGACTGGAGCTTCTTGATATCTCTCTGCTTCTGGTTTTGCTGGGTTTTGCCAGGTCTGAAAAAATCCCTTTACTGAGCAGGGATGTTATCTCTGCCTTAGTAAATACATAGATATGTTTGTTGATGTGTCTGTCACCTCTGACACATGCTTACTCATTAGTGGCAGGCAGGGCTGGACAACCTTAGGCCCCCTGCTAGAGAGAGAGCCTGTGCCAGGAATCTTAGCAACATGGCGGACCAGATTAGAGCCTTTGGGTAAACTGGTTCCCCAAACAAAGAGACTCTCTACTGGGGCCAAACTGAGCATACTCTGTGTTTTCTCTCCAACTTTCTGGTTGGCCTGTCTCCCCTACAGTGTGTGTTTTGCATAAGGAGAGGTGTGGACAGGAGCTGTCCTGGTCTGGGGTTCAAGGGTGTCGTTCATCATGGACCCAGACCCCTTCTAGCTCCCACTCTGCCATCTTCAGAGGTGGTTTCATCTGAGTACTTCCAAGATGGCTGCCCACCTGCAGCCTTGCATCTGATTTTGATACAAGATGTCACCAAGGGCAGGCAGGGCTTATTTTGGAGGCTGAAACTTTCCCAGAAATCCAGAGTAGATGTCTGCTTACAACTTCTTGGCCAATGCTCCTATGCTTTTATGTCACCCATGGAATGGCTCAGAGCAGCTCCTTCTCCATACAAGTTGTGCAGTATTACTTTGGGAAGGGATAAAGGTGTTAGAAAGGAGGCTGCACTTTGGGCTCTGAGTGTAGGCACGTCTAGCTGATCCTCTTCCACTGCTTCTAAAACCAGAGGGAAGAATGCCTCAGGGATTTTCTGAGGAACTGTTCAGTAAGTTTCCTTATCTCTCCAATGAGCAGACCGGGATGATCTCCAAAGTCCTGGGTGGCTCTGAAAGCCCATGGTTCTGTGTTTCTAAAACACCTTGACTCAGAGGGCAGGATATAGGTGATGAAGATACAGGGGTTTCAAGCTGAGCTTGTGTCCTAAGGAGGCTTGGTCGGTGGAGCTGAGTAAGGGGGGCCATGTTGGTGAACCCAAGCCTGTTGTTGGGTATGGATGGGGTCCCTGTCTTAGCAGAACATTCCTCTGCTTTTGGGGAGCCAAGTGCGCATAGGGAGTCCTTTCTTGCCCATTTTGATGACAAGGAATACAGCAACTTCAGGGTCGTTGGTCCCTCTCACTGTTTCAGCCAGGACAGCGGTCTGTCCACTGTTGTGACTGTTGGCGGGAATGGACAAAGGAGAGAGGAGAACAAAGTGATGGTCTTGCTTGCTGGTCTGCATGGTGAACATGAAGAGTACCAGCCTGCAGGTGCATTCACTGCTGGCCTTTGCTGATGTCAGCGTTTTTGGGAGAGTGCTGCTTGGGGGAAGATTCTTTCTTTCTCAGGAAAGTGACCAGCAAGCCACTGCAAACAGGGAAAGAAGGAGAGTTGTGCTTTTCATTGTCATGGAATAAGACCACATGGCATGCTTTGCTGAGTGGCTCTGAAGCAATGAATTCATGCAATAGCTCTGATGACAGCAAGACCTTCAGATTTCCTATTCTAGTCCCTGCACCAACAGGAGACTGAAAAGCAGTTGCTTGTGCTAGTTTTTATTTTGGACACTAAATCTGACTAAAGCCCAGTGACTTCTTTCTTAAAGGCATGGCAGTTAAATGGCTTGGTCTCATATGTGAGTTTACTAAACAGTCTTGGGTGAGGTGATCGCTGTCCGGGGCTCCCCTGGACGGACATGTCCAGACAGGGTTTCTGTGACACCGGTTCTACTGTGTGCTTGAAGTGCCATTGATGAGATGAAGGTGGTGTTTATGAGGCTAAGAACCAGTAAACAAAGGAGGATGAATTTGGACATGGAGGGCTGAATAGTTAGCATGCTCACAAAGGTTACCTGCTGCTTAGAAATGTCCCAGAGATTCATTATGAATAGACGCCTAGTGGCTCTGTTTCGTTTCTTCATCTGTTTATTCATGAGGATTAAAATAATTAATCTAAAATGGAAGATGCAGAAGGGCAAAGGACCATTTTCAAAAGGGACACATAGGGCTTAATAAAGCACAAATGCTCTTGTGTAAATGGAAGCTGCTCATTACATGGGAGCCTGGGTGGTTCAGTTGGTTAAGGTCTGACTTCAGCTCAGGTCATGATCTCAGGATAGAGCCCTGCATTGGGCTTCCTGCTTGGGGAGGAGTCTGCTTCTCCCTCTGCTTCTCCCCTTCCTTGCCCCCCACCCCCCTGGCTTGTACTCTCTCTCTCTCTCTCTCTCTCATTCACTCTTTTTCAAACAAATAAAATGTTTTATTAAAAAAGTAGGCATATTACAAAGAGGCCATTGTGTATAATGAGATAAACTGGAAAATATTTTTAAACGATATAAAATATCAAAGTCTTACTAATGTGCTTTAATCAGAAAACTACTCCAATTATTTGATTTCTAAAAAAAAAAGGAAAAAGAAAAAAGGGAAAAAGAATCCAAGTCAATCACATTTGCACAAAGTTATTTTTGAGGAAGCTTTTCAGATCCTATTTAAATAGTATTTTAAACTTCCGTAAGCATTTTATGACTACAATTTTGTAAAATGGAATTCTCCGTGTGCGAGACATTGCTGGGGCTTTAGGACATCTCATGTGTTCTTCCCTTGGTGGCTTTTGCCAAAGTGCTGTAAACGTCCCCCACATTCTTCTTCCTATTTATGAGCTAGAGCACATATAACTTCCTGGAGAAAAATGATTTGAAATGTCTCCGACTAAATTTGGTTTATTAAAAAAATAAATAAATAACATAAAAAAAATAAAAATTAAAACCTTTAACATTTTGACTCAGGAAAAGAGGCACAGCATAGAACCCATTTTTTTTTTTCCTGCCTAGCATAAGGTTTCATACACCAGGAAACAAAAGCTGACCCTCCTCCTTCAGTTTTGTCACAGACTTTCATCATTCGGTTGACAGGCATCAGGTGCTTGCTTGCCACGTGCCAGAGCCTGTCTTGGGTGCAAGGGATGCAGCAGTGAGCAAAGCAGACTGAGGTTCCTGCCCTTGGGAGTTTCCTTTCCCCCCTCCCACCCCTGGCGGGGGATGGGGGAGGTAGTCAAACACTAGGACAACCTGGAAATGCACCCCTGGGTGGAAGCAAGTGCTGAGGAGAAGAATAAGGCCAGGCTGGTGGATGGAGAATGTGGGGGGTTAGGATTTTATGGAGTGACTGGTGGTGATAGGAGTGCCCTTTCAAGGAAGCCTATGGGAGGTGAGGGAAGGCACCCTATTTGGGGGAAGAAGATTCCAGATGGAGGGAGCAACCAGTGCCTCCCAAATTTGCGGAGCAGTGAGGAGCTGGTGTGGGCAGAGTGGAGACGAGGTCAGAGAAACAAGGGGGCTCATCACAAAGGCACAGAGGGGGCTGGTGGGCCCCTGGAGAAACAGGGTCAAATCCGGTTGTTAATCGGGGTGAGATGGAAGGCCCAGGAACAGAGGGCTTTGAGCGACAGCAGTGACGTGAGAGCCTGAAAGTTTTGGTGATGCCAGGGTGCTTGCTGTGGGGACAGTGTGGTCCAGGGCTGAGGCAGGGGTGCAGGACGCCGTGACGGGGTGGTCCTGATGAGATGGGACCGTGGCCTGGAGCGGGGAGGCTGCTCTCGGGGACAGAGGCGGGCAAGGCATCCAGTGTTCTAGATGGGTCTGAACAGTTGGCAGGAGGTGGGAGAGGACAAGGATGAAGCTGGTGCTTTGGGTGTGAGCACCTTCCCTGATCTTGGGGGGACCAGGGAGGAGAAGGTGCTTCTCTCTGGGGCCATTTGGGGCAATACAGTGGGGGGAACAGTGACGAGGAATCTCTTTCATTTGAGTGACCTTACCCGAGAGCTCCCCTCTTCCCTTCTGTGAAACACTTTTCTGCCCCATCATACGCCTTTCCTTGGCTTCCTTTAGGTTGTGGGCTCGCCCCTGATGAGCAGAGGCCCGGGGGGCCACCATGCACATTCCTGTGAGGTCACTGGAAGGCCGTGTCCTTCCTGGGGTTTCCATTCTCACAGCACAGAGCAGGACGACAGCTCTGATCAAGTGTTTATTGTCCCCGAGAGCTGGTAGAGCCACTGTTCCACATCTACTGCTTTGGCATGCACCATGTTTCTGGGGAAACTTGGGGGAACCCAGCCCCCTACTTCCACACACGCTGGCTGCCCGCCCCAGGTGTACAGAGGGACAGGCTGGGGGCAGAAGGTGGGTGCACCTGGGTGGAGACGGGGGCTGAGGACTGCCACCGCACGGACACAGGTGCGGCACGAGCTGCCAAGACGTGCCCTTGACCGCTTTACGGTCTGAGCTTGGGTCTGACTTTCAGGAATCCAGGAGATCATCCATTCCTGTTCCTGCCTGGGAAGCACGGCCTTTGGGGGTGAGGGAAACCCATCTTAGCTTGCCATCCCTGGCTGGTGCTCCCTCTGTCCCCATATGAGCCAGTGCCCAGAAGAGGGGCAGATGCGCCCAAACAACTGAGTTTTTGAGTGGCTTTTCTTTCCTTTAATTCTGTGTATTTGACCTACAGAGAACCCCGGCCCCTTCAAACAACAGAAACAATCGGTGTGCTCACTGGTCTGATTTAACAGATGCTAACTCTTAGCTATATCTTTTTTTTTCCAGGTTCTTATGAAGGAAATACAGCTTACAAATGGGGTGGATGATTCATTTGTATCGCTTCCCAGACCTGTCCCTTGCTTCTCCTTGTTTCAGTATCCAGAAATGGGTATCTTCTTTCTCTTCACCTGCTGGGCGCTCTGCATGCCTGTGTCACACATGGCACACCCTCCGCGCGTGTCCTCCAGAGACGCGGCAAAATGTTCTTGAACAACTGCTCCTGTTACTCCACACATCCCGTCCTTCTGCGGTCTGCTTTCCCCTCGACATGATGTTCTGAGATTTATCCATATGGATACACGCACACCTATTCATATACTGATTTTTTGGTGGTGATTCGGTTCTATTTTGTGATTTTCTTTGACTCCTAGTCATTTTGATTATCCTTTGCTTAAAGTGTTTTTTGGAGAAGTCTTCTGGTTATCTCCAGTTTTGTTCTCCTGCGGTGGGTGAAGGATATCCATTCTTTGGCATTTGTGGGCTATTTCTCTGGACCTCCTACAGTCAGTTTTTAGAAATCTTCCATGTGGCATGAAAAGAGTTTATTTTTTCTTTTTGCTGTGGAATTCCTTGAATGCCTGTTAGATCTAGTTGGATCAGGGTGTTTTTTTTCAATCTGTACATAACTGACCCATTTCATAGGCTTCCTTCCTTCCTTCCTTCCTTCCTTCCTTCCTTCCTTCCTTCCTTCCTTCCTTCCTTCCTCCCTTCCTCCCTCCCTCCCTCCCTCCCTTCCTCTCTCCCTCCCTCCCTTCCTCTCTCTCTCTTTCTTCCTTCTTTCCTCCCTCCCTCTCTCTTTCTTTCTTTCTTTCTTTCTTTCTTTCTTTCTTTCTTTCTTTCTTTCTTTCTTTCTTTCCTACTCTCTCTCTTTCGCTCTTTCTTTCTTTCTTTCTTTCTTTCTTTCTTTCTTTCTTTCTTTCTTTCTTTCTTTCTTCTTTCAATTCTTTCTTCATCCTCATGTAGATGAGTCTCTTTTTACTACCTTCACTGATATCTTGGGTAGATTCAGAGCTTTCCAGTCTCCTGCAGCCATTTAAAAGTTGGGTCTAGTCTAATTAAAAACTCTTACATGATTTAACCCCTCCTCCTTCCCTGTGGGATTTGGAGGGAGGGAGAGATGGGTTCCATTATTCATTCCCCTCTTGGTTCTGGCCATCCAGCATGTGTGGGTTGAAATCCCCAAATGAGAATATTTACGTTTGACTAGTGAGTTTCGTCTGCATAAAGTATATTTATAATATAATTCCAGTATATATTTGTGTTTACTACTGTTAACTTATTCTGTGCTTTTCTGTTTTTACTCATTTAATGACTTTATCAGATGTCTTTACTCCCACCCCCTCACCTATAGGTCTTGGAAGATATTCATTCTACTTTTAGGCACTGTGGGCTCTTGTTATTGTGTTAGGATTATTCCGTACCCAACAGAGGGAGAGTCAAGGCCTATGGCTGTCCTCTTCCCACACAACCCCAGACTCTTGCCTCCCAGCTCTTGCTTTCTTCTGTTTTGGGACTGCTGCCCCATGCCATTACTCATGCTGTGTTTTAAAATCCTCCCCCAGGGGCGCCTGGGTGACTCATCAGGTTAAGCCTGTGTCCAGCTCAGGTCATGATCTCAAGGTCCTGGGATTGAGCCCTACCTTAGACTCCCTGCTCAGTGGGGAGCCTGCTTCTCCCTCTTTCCTTCTGCTGCTTCCCCTGCTTATGCTCTCTCCCACCTTCCCTCCCTCCCTCTCTGATGAATAAATACAATCTTTAAAAAGAATGAAAAAAAAAATCATCCCCCAATCAAATAGAGTGGTCATTGTTTTAATTGTATCAATGTTTATCTGGACCTCTCAACTACTAACTGATTTTTTGTGTGTGTAACTTTGGTTCTTGAATGTATTTTTTTTTTCCTTCCAGGCTTAATTTCTTTGTTACTACAGATCTACATTCATAATTCTTTACTTAAAGATCTGTGAGCAGTAAAATCTTTCTTTGGTCTTCACCTCCATATTTCTTCCATTTACCCTCCCTCTTGAATGATCATTTTGCCAGACAGAACTTTAGGTGCCCAGTTCTTGTCCTTCTGTGCTTTGAAAGTTTTACTTTATTGCCTTCTGGCATCTCTTATTGCTGGGGAGTAACTTGTACCCTTCACACCAGCTCCTTTGTAGCTAGTCTCTTTTCTATACTTTGGCCACTTTTTAAAAAAAGATTTATTTGTACATTTTATGTCTATATATATATATAGAGAGAGTGCCTGTGGAAGTAGAGGGAGGGAAGAGGGAGAGAAACTCAAGCAGACTCCCTGTGGAGCTCAGACTCCATCCCATGTCTCAGGAAATGACGACCTAAGCTGAAATGAGAAGTTGGTTGCTTAATCCCCCATCCCTCTGGCCACTTTTAATGCTTGGTCTTTCATGTTTCATCACAATAGAGCCAAATTGGGGTTTGATTATATTTATTTTACCCAAGACTCCTTAAATTTTTTTTTTTTATTCTGTAGTCACATTTCTTTCTTCTAATTTGGTTATGATTTCTCCCTAAGTATCTCTTTTGAATACTTTTTAATCTTCTGTTTCATTACTCACTCATCATGGAAATCCTAATAGGCTTGGACATCAATTTCTAGCCTCCATGCTCCTAAACATATGTCTTATTCTCTCTCTTCACTTCTTTCTTTCTAGGAAGCTCACTGATTCTTCTCATCATTCGTGAATAGTTAACTCTTAAAATTGTCTAATAAGTTTTTCATTTCTGGAAGTGTCTTCAATTATTTCAATTATATTGTCTTCAATCATTATTTCTCTCCCTGTTACTAGTTTATACAGTGCTGTTTTTCATCAAAAAGTAATTATTGAAAAAGTCATTTTAAACTTATTTTATGGACTCTTTTGATTTGATTTTTTAATCCACAGTGTTTGGAGAACTCATTCTTCTTTTTGCATCTGTCACATCTGCTATGATCTACTCATTGTAGTTTCTTCTTTGTGTCCTTTGTAGTCTTTGCTTGTGATCTCATCTTCAGTGGGGGTTAGTTTTTCTTTGCAAGTTCACTGTACCTTAAAATGTGAAAATGTGAAAATGTCCCTACAAAGCAGGTCTTTTTTTTAAAGATTTTATTTATTTATTTGATAGAGAGAAACACAGCGAGAGAGGGAGCACAAGCAGGAGGAGTGAGAGAGGGAGAAGCAGGCTTCCCATCAAGCAGGGAGCCTGATGCAGGGCTCGATCCCAGAACTCCGGGATCATGACCTGAGCCGAAGGCAGTCGCCTAACCAACTGAGCCACTCAGGTGCCCCTAAAGTAGTTTTTTTGTTTACTTCTGCCAGAGCCCTAGGACCTTTGATCGCTACGGATCAGTGTCTCTCTTTTTCTCTCTCATCTATCTATTGTCATCTATGCCAGTATGCACATATAGATAACGGAAATGAGTTCTCACAGATGACTTTTTTTCTTCCTGCACCTGGCTTTAGACACACAACAAACTTTCTTCCTAGGGTGGGTTCTAATTCCAGCTCTGCTGCTTCCTCTGGGCCATACTTGTGTCCTCGGTTCCTGCTAGGGCCTAAAACCCCCACCCCAAGTCCTTAAGATCTGTATCGGTGACCCCGTTTCCTATGGGTTACTGTGATTTCAGCTAGGACTTAACCATTTTTGCTTTAATTTCTGTCTTTGATTCTGGATATTGATAATTTCTTTCCCTCTTAGCTATCATATTAATGATTTTTCTGGGTGATAGGTGTTGGTGGTTATCTTTTCCGTACCATTTCAATGTGTTTATAATGGGAATAGGGCTTAACTGTCTCAGGTTAGTCTGCCATGTGATGGCCTATGGTTGCTTTTCAGAAAGAATATTTATTGGGCGCCTGGGTGGCTCATTTGGTTAAGCGACTGCCTTCGGCTCAGGTCATGATCCTGGAGACCCAGGATCAAGCCCCACATCGGGCTCCCTGTTCAGCCGGAAGCCTGCTTCTCCCT
The DNA here is from genome assembly GCA_004023965.1 of Spilogale gracilis. NCBI lineage: Eukaryota > Metazoa > Chordata > Mammalia > Carnivora > Mephitidae > Spilogale > Spilogale gracilis. The sequence goes on along the minus strand of PITA01002801.1, from coordinate 75,131 downwards.
CTCTCACTCCCCCTGCTTGTGTTCCCTCTCTCGCTGTGTTTCTCTCTGTCAAATAAATAAAATATTAAAAAAAAAAAAGAAAGAATATTTATTGTGCTAACTTGGAAGTACTTATTGTACTTCAAGTTAAGTCCAGGGACAGAACAGACATTCAGTAAGAAAAATCATTTTTAAAAATCTTGTTGGATCATGAGGAGGTATACTGTACCACTCAAAGATGATTTTCTTTTACCTTTTTTGAGAGAGAGAGTACACACATGAGAGAGAATGAGAATCAGAGGGAAAGGGAGAGAAAGAATCTTAAGCAGACTTCATGCTGAGCAGGAAGCCTGAGGCGGGACTCCGTCTCACAACCCTGAGACCATGACCTGGCTGAAATCAAGAGTCAGATGCTTGACAGACTTGCTTGGCCACCTAGGTGCCCCAAAGAAGATCTTAAAAAATATAATCTTGTTGCTAGTGTTGAAAGCATTGGGATAGTATAGATGGTTTTTGATAGCTTAAAAACTGGACATGAGTGGGGAGGAAGACAATAAAAATCATGTCATTCATTTGGTGGGAAAAAATAAGGTTTCAGCAATGGATTACACTTGCAACTATGTGCAAAAGGAAATTGGAAGGGAAGACAGGTGGAGGAAATGATTCCACGGAGTAACCACGGAATGTTTATTAATTATTATTATTATTATAAGAACACTTAATATGAAATCTACCCTCTTAAAAACTTCTCACTAGTTAACTGTAGGTACAATGGAAAGATTGTTTTAAGGGGCACCAAAGAAGAATCTTTAGTGGGAATTGGGGAAGAGGAGGTAAGATCTTCTGTAATAAGTACACTCTTATAGCTAATATTTCAGACTCACAATGAGAGAGCAGATGGTCTGTGAATCTTGGAGTGGTGTGAAGCTAATAGAAATTGCATGAGAGTTTAAAATCACTCCCATTCAAGCTTTCCCTATCAGAGAATGGTCTTTGAGTGTGGTCTAGACTGTTCTGCAGGACCTGGCGTGGACATGCGGATTGGATTATACTTACGATACAGTAAATAACACTCATAATGCAGAAATGATGAAAGTGATAAAAGAGCAAATGTTCATTTGAATATTTTTGGAAAGAAGCACTCCAGCGGCTGTAGAGAGAAATGTGTATGCTTTGATAGAGAATTTTTATTTTTATTTTTTTTGTCTTTGGATCTTTCATTATAGCAATATATATTCACTCAAAACTTCTTTTAATTTAAAAGATAATTCTGGGGGCACCTGGGTAGCTCAGTTGGTTAAGCGACTGCCTTCGGCTCAGGTCATGATCCCAGAGACCCAGGATCGAGCCCCACATCGGGCTCTCTGCTCGGCGGGAAACCTGCTTCTCCCTCTCTCAGTCCCTCTGCTTGTGTTCCCTCTCTGGCTGTGTTTCTCTCTGTCAAATAAATAAATAAAATCTTTAAAAAATAAAAGATAATTCTGTAGGAATATTAAAAAGAAATTAAAGAAAAATTTGCACTGTCCCAATTATGCCATCTGTATGCAGCTGTTTCCATTTTGCATTTTGTACCATATCTGTGTACTGTCTTGCTGTAATCCTGTTATATATAAAGTTTTGCATTTCCTCCTATTTACTTATTTCCTCCTATTTATTTTATAACAAATATTTACAGGTATCTAATGAAATTTGCATAGTTTTGCAGATTTTAGAAAAGAGACATGAGAGCAGTAAAATTATAAAAGGGAAGAAACAGGATTGTTAATTAGTTCTGTTAATTAAGACATTAAATAAGATATCAAATAAAGGCATTAAATAATAGGACATTAAAAAAATTAAAAAAAACCCTATTCTGTAATTTTATAGCATTTCAGAAAATGAAAGATTTTAACACCAAAAAGCCCGCAAAACAGAAACAAAGGATATACAGTTGATCTTTGACCACACAGGTTTGAACTGATACACTTGTATGTGGATTTTTTGGCTACAGTACAAGATTGTAGATGCATTTTTTCTTCCTTACAATTCTCTTAATAACATTTTCTTTTCTCCAGCCTCCTTTACTGTGAGAAGACAGTATATTACTACATATAAGGTATAAAATATGTGCTGATCAGCTCTTCTTGTTAGTGTAAGGTCAACCATAGACTATTATCAATTAAGTTTTGGGGAGTCAACAGTTACGCTTGGGCTTCAACTGTGCTGGGGATCGGTGCCTCAGTCCCTGTGTTGTTCAAGGGTCTACTGTAACCTTAGGAGAAAAGAGAAGACTTTGAAATGCTTTAACTTAGCTTCATGAATAAAATGACTGTTTTTCCACTTTCCCCTTCACTTCTCCAAGAATGACCAGAAACCTTATTGGAGACACTTCCTGATGCAAGAATGGGGTCAGGTGTTACCTGGGCTGGGTGATGTCTGAAGGAACATATTGCTCTCTGAGTTTGTGATTTTGCTTGCAAAATAGCTGATAAGTTCAGTAGGACCAGTGAGAAAGCCGGGGGGTTCACATGGCAGGCCCCACATCCACTCTTTTCCACACCATGGAGCTTCAATGTGAAGTCTCAGAAACAGGAACCCCCAAAGGAAGGCTCCAATTTTTGTCTGCTGTTTTCAGAAAATTTTGTCTGAAAATCCTAGAAAATGTTCAGACAAGGCCCATTGCCTGAGACCTTTGTCTTTCTCCATGTGCATTTTTGTTGAAGGAGGATGTGATTCGGACCTGTTTCAGATCTCCTCTGGCCCAAAGACTCTCTCAAAGAGAAGTTCTTTAGGAGAATAATAATGTGGGTTAGAAGTGGAACATTTCTAAGGTGGCTGAGTTTGATGCCGGTGAACATTTCCAGTGCTGACGTTGGACAAGATCGTGCCTGCCTGTGCTTCTGTCTGGTACAGGTCTGAATGCACCCTGCCCCTACAGACGGATGGACAGATGGTGGGGTTGTGCTCTCGCCCGGGCCATGGCTAGGGGCACCTGTTCTCAGGAGAGACAAGAGGCTTTTTGACCACTTTTTTTAAAAAGACTTTATTTATCTGACAGAGAAAAGTACAGCCAGAGAGGGAACACAAGCAGGGGGAGTGAGAGAGGGAGAAGCAGGCTGCCTGCAGAGCAGGGAGCCCGATGCGGGGTTCAGGATCCCGGGACTCCAGGATCATTACCTGAGCCAAAGGCAGTCGCTTAATGACTGAGCCACCCAGGCACCTCCTCTTTGGTGACTTTTTGATGTGGTTTACCTTTCACTTCTCAGGAGGAAATTCGTACCAAAGGGCATCATACTTTTTTTTTTTTTTTTGAGGACTTTGCCCAGATCTTAGAGTACCAGCAGTAAAAGCCTCCTGTTTTTCATTCAAGAAACTTCCAGCTACTTAAAGGAGTGGCACATGAAGTATTGGACACTGTTAGGTGTTCAGAGATATTCTCCAAAAGGGCTTGAGGAACAGAAGGAAAAACCATCCAGCCCCCATGTGAATATGTGACAGAGCATGACTTTCTTGGGGTCATTGCTCTGGGCTGCTGTTTATAGAATGTGGGACTGTTTGTTCCAATGAGGGTAGGCTTCATGATAATAAATAGCTGCTTTTCCTATCCTCACTACCTTCTCCCCATTTCAATCAATATTTATCAAGAAGCATTTGATTTTCTAGTATCTTATGGTTGCACAGTTGTTTTGGTTTCTTTTTTTTTATTGTTACTTAAATTTTTTTTCCCAGTGTTCCAAGATTCATTCCCCATTCCCCACACCCAGTGCTCCACGCTTTAGGTGCCCCCAGTACCCACCACCAGGCTCTCCCATCCCTCCACCCCCCTCCCTCCAAGTCCCTCAGTTTGTTTCTGTGTCCAAAGTCTCTGTTGTTTTGTTTCTCTCCCTGGATTACCCTAGTTCCCATTTACTTTCCTTCTCCCACTGTCCTCCAGGTTACCCCTCATGCACCGCAAGTAAGTGAAACCACATAAACAATATGACAGAAATGGAATTCAGGGCAGCAATCATCCAAGCAATGGCTAATTTGGAAAAGAACATTGGTCTCAACGTGGAAGCCATAATAAAGAAGTGAAGGCTGAGGTTAGAAAGGCTATTGATGAGATGCAATCTAATTTAAATATGCTAACAGCCAGAGTAAGTGAAACTGAAGATTGCATCAGTGATTTAGAAGACAGATGGATTAAGAAGGAGGAGCAAAAGAAGTCTTGGAGCAAACAATGAAAACAGGAGAAGGGAAATAAATGATGCCATGAAACGCTCCAATATCAGAATTGCTTTGGTTTCTTTTTAAGAAATTCCTTCACATTTGTGAGGGAAGTGTCAAAAGTTAAAAACGTAAATTAAACCAAGAAGCAGGAGGTTGATGCCACGTGCAAATAACAGTATGAAAAGCATTCAAGAAGACAATGGAGGTGGCTCAGAGGTCCTTCAAAGACTTCACAAGTTCCAAACGTTCTTCATAAAATAACTTCCTTTCTTGTGCTTGTTAAACTTTGACTTGTGTGTGCATTTTGATTCCCTTATGTCTACGAATTTATTTTAAACTTGTTTCTCTTATGACTCCAGGCATGAACTGTAACCCCCCCTCCTTAAAAGTGGTGACAGAATGCTTGCACCCAGCCTCACCCATTATGAGGATCATGCTCATGGCAGAGTACTCGTAGAGCTTGTCAAGGGAATGAGAAGTATGGGAGTCAAGTTATCCAAGAATTAGGGGCGCCTGGGTGGCTCAGTTGGTTAAGTGACTGCCTTCGGCTCAGGTCATGATCCCGGAGACCCGGGATCGAGTCCCGCATCGGGCTCCCTGCTTGGCAGGAAGCCTGCTTCTCCCTCTCTCACTCCCCGTGCTTGTGTTCCCTCTCTAGCTGTGTTTCTGTCTGTCAAATAAATAAAATCTTTTTAAAAAAGTTATCCAAGAATTAAAATGAGGGATATTTCTCTTATATGGGAATAATATTTACTTGTGCTTCTAGTCCCCACCCTAATTTTTCTGGTTAGCCTGTAGCAATCAAGGCTCAAATTACCTATCTATCATCTATCTATCTATCTATCTATCTATCTATCTATCTATCTATCTATCTATCTATCTATTATCTATCTATCTATCATCTATCTATCTATCTATCTATCTATCATCTATCTATCATCTATCTATCTATCTATCTATCTATCTATCTATCTATCTATCTATCTATCTATCTATCATCTATATATCATCTATCTATCTATCCACCATCTATCCATCTATCTATCTATCTATCATCTATCTATCTATCTATCTATCTATCATCTGTCTATCTACTATCTATCTTTCATCTATCTATCTATCTATCTATCTATCTATCTATCTATCTATATATCTATCCTCTATCTATCTATCTATCTATCTATCTAGCATCTATCTATCTATCTATCCTCTATCTATCTATCTATCTATCTATCTATCAGTCATCTATCATCTCTCTATCATCTATCTATCTATCTACTATCTATCATCTATCTATCTATCTATCTATCTATCATCTATCTATCTATCTATCTATCTATCATCTATCTATCTACCTATCTATCTACCTATCATCTATCTATTTATCTATCTATCTCTCATCTATCTATCTATCTATCTATCTATCATCTATCTATCTACTATCTATCTATCTATCTATCTATCTATCTATCTATCTATCTATCTATGTAATCATCCATCCATCCATCCATCCATCCACCTACCTGCCTACCTGTCATCTATTTCTCTTTCTCTATGTATATCTGTGCATCTCTCTATGTGTTTTTTTCTTACTGAGCATGACGATTACAATCATATGGCATTGGATCACTTCAAAGGGTAGCTTAGTACATTGTCCCTGTCCATTAAGGGATTTGTCTTGATTTTCTTTAGGTTTAACAAAACTGTAGCCATTTCTAGACCACAATACTTCACAACTGAGCCTTCATTTGGGATTCCCATTGTTGGTGATACTTGAACATTAGGTTGGATCTTTGCCTGGTATAGCTGTTGTGTTGTGGGCTCTGTAATCTGAGTTGGTAGGAGTTGGGGGGGAGTTGGGTGTCCTTCTGACCAGTCCTGGGATCCAGTGATTCTCTGAATCCTATGATAACTGTTAGTCCCAACAGTAAAAGCTGACGAACCCTCTGTCCAGTGGGTGAGGTGATGGTCTGATTGGCACTATTCCCCTATAAAGTCAATCTCAATAACCAGAGAGGAACAAACAACCAATTACAACAACTGTGAAAATCTTAGAACCAAGGATGCCCAGGTGGGGTTAGATACGTGGACAGGTTGAAATCCTGGACCTGCCTTTGCAATGAGCGACGTCAGGGTTTAGAAATGGCCCGAAGTCTCAAAATGATAATCTTGGCTCAGCTCTAGAGCACACTCTGAATTAGTGGTTGTCCAAAAGCAATCAAAACATAAAGGAACAAAATAAGCAAAAACCTCTTGGCATATTTCAGCCAGAAATATCCTTTAGTTGTTTAAATTCTGCTTCACCTGGTTCAATGATTTTATCCTATTTAAGATTTCTTCTTTCTGTGTTTCTTAGGCAAGGACAAGGAGTTCCACTTGCTTAATTTTCACTCATGTTGGGGTAGGTGGTTGATATGATGGAGGAAGTTCTGCAGGCCTGACAGTAGAGGGTCAGCCACATAGGGTGGGGTCCCTGCTCTGCCCCTTCATTTCACTTTGGGGGGCTGCTCCCTATGGCACAGGTGGGGTCCCCAGGACACCACCCTGGAGCTGTTCTGAGTCTTGTCCTTCAGGGAACACTTTCTGTCTCACCTCCCCTACCCTTAGAGAAAATGAGAACCTGGCTATGAATTTCAAATGTCTATAGCTGAACATTTCTTCCAGCTACTGGCCCATAGGCCAGCCCTTCTTACGGTGACATTCTCAGAACTGCCTTGATGTCCAGCCATTCACTTTGCCAGGTCTTCTTGCTAATTACCTTAGCAGTCCCAAGATCTCTGAGCCAAAGACAGGGCAGGGTGGGGTGGGGTTGGAGGAGTGGGTTTGGTGCTAGCCTGGGTCACTGGCTGTTCTGTGTCTTGACACTTATTGGTCTGAAGCATCTCACTCTTGCAGATATCTTTGTTCTGTCTTTGTGGTGAGATGCCCTTCTCAGTGCTTTGGCCTTTTCCTGCTTCTCCATCCCTTGTGATGGACCCAGCAGGCTGTTGCTAACTTTTGGCCTCATTGGTCCCGACACCTGCCTATTTCCACCCAGCTTTGTTGGCCAGCACTCCACCCTGCTCAGTAGAAACCAGTGTCCCTATTGGTTGAATGAACAGGACCCAATTGGGTGCAGTGAAGCAAGTGGCTTTGTTTCCCTCACTCACTACTCAAGTCTGAGACTCTTTCCCACCACAGATCCAAGTCTTGTCAGGTGCTAGACTTTCCCCATCAGTTCCAGATTCTCATTAATAGTCCCATTTTCAAGTACGGAGAAGTTCAGACAAATCTACCAAATAAAAAAGTCCCTTTCTCATCCATTTTCCAGTCTGTGTAAAGATCCTCTGAGTCTTGAGCTTGTCTCAATCCTGGAATGGGCCCGTGGCTCCCCGACTCCCAGCTGGTTCCCTTGCTTCCTCCACTCCTCCTTCTGCTTCTCCCTCCTCACTGACCTTTGCCTCTGGCCCCCCAGGGTGGGAGCAGGAAAAGAGGACAGTGAGGGGGGCTGCCGAAAGACTAATTGCAGTTGAGGTCCCAGCCTTGGCTGTCTTTCATGTGGTGCTGGTGGTGGGGACTTCAGGGTTCCTGAAGGAACTTCCCATTGCATCTCTCTGCGGCAGCATGGCGCCCCCATTGTTGATCACACTGTCCCCAGATTCTTCACCCCTGGTACACATCCAGCCTCTTCTCTCAAGGTTCACTTGATAAACTAAGACATTCTTGGGAGAAACTGGGAGGCATTAAAGCAAAGACGAGCTTGTGTGTACCTCTGAGTGGACTCTTGGCTTCAGGACAGAAGAATTGGTTCTGTCGGGTCATCACTCCAACGGTAATGCTGCTCTGCTCTTTTAGGGAAACCCTTCTCACTTTTCCTGGGTTGTGACCGTTAAAGAGGATTATGGAGTTTGAGAAGGGCCCCACAGTGGAGATGATGCACAGAAAGCTTCAGGGGAGCTTGGCTCCCGCTCGTCTTCTCTGCAGGTGAACCAGCAGTGACTGGTTCTTTCTCCCACTCAGGAGATGGTTCATGGAGTATTCATAGAGCTGGGTTTGAATCTTGGTGATGGGTCTCTTACCAGCTCTGGGATCTTTGTGAGCCTCAGTGTCCTTACCAGGAGAATTGAGGATAGTAATAATCACCTTCCAGGCTCTCTCAATAAATGGGCCCGATGGTAATGAATGCTCCTGAAGGCCCTGGAATTTAGACTGATAAACGAGGCCATTATGGTCCTACAGAGGAATGGCAGTGGCCTTGTGCTGTTCGCTGGCTCGTAATGCCTTTATTTTGTTTTGTTTTGTTTTTTTACAGAGAGGCTAAGAAGTTCTATCTACTATGAGATGAGCAGGGAGAAGCCCTCCCAACCCTCTTCCTTTAGAGAGGGCCAACCTTGAGGTTCTGGTCTTGGGATTGCAAACCCATCCAATTCCAGAGGGTTAGGCCAGCATGAGTGCTGCAAATTGAAAATTCAAAGAGCTTTTTGGTGAGAAAAGAATGCGCTAACGGAGCATTGGTTCAATAGGCAGGTGTGGGAAGGGGGCAGAGAGGGTCTTACCTGGCTCGGGAAGCCTGGCCCCTGGCTTCTGTTTAGCGCATCATACCCCTGGAAGCAGGCTCTGATGACCCACACAGGCGGAGTCCTAGTCCCCGACCAGACAGAGCTGTGGAGCCCCCACTCAGCATGACCAACTTTGGGGGGCAGGTCATTGAGGATGACATTTCCCATTCTTGGGGCTGAAACAGAGCTCCCCATCTTTGTCATGACCCCCTTTTCCTCCTCTTTTCTACCCCCCCCCCACTTCTGGTCCCAGTTTCCCACCAGGTTCTGGCCTCCCTGTGTCCTGGGCTCCTTGGCTGCCCCAGCCTCACTCCCCGGCTGGGCCACGGCAGCTGCTCGGTCCTGGCCTCTCCCTCCCTGCTGTCAGAGCCTCGTGAATCCTCCCAGAAGCCTCTTGGGAGACTCCATGCCACAGATGCCTGGAAATCTCCAGCTAGCATTTTCAGAATAAGGGTCAGGCTCGAGAGCCGGTGCTTCTGGGCTCCCAGGGGTCTGTGTCCAACATCCATGGACCTCCAGAGTCCTAACCGTCCAGCTGATGTGCCCACCGTCTCCCCCGCCTTGGGCCCTCTTGCTTCTCTTCTTTTCTGGAACATGCGCCTGAGAGGCCACCCAGTTTTCTGCTCACACCCTGTGTGAGGCCATTGTCTTGTGCAAGGCTCCCCTCCACACTCAGGCGGCGGCAAAGACAGTAAAGACGCACGTACGTTGTTGACACAGGGCTGTCCCCACGTTGCTCACTTAAGCCTCACAGAAAATGTGGCTGTCCTGTGCACGCCCTGCCCTGGGAGAGAGAGAAAGAGATCACGAGTACGGGGAGGAACCTACGGAGAAGGAGAAGAAAGCTCCCTGCTGATCAGGGAGCCAGATGTGGGGCTGGAGCCCAGGGTCCCAGGATCATGACCTGAGCCGGAGGCAGACGTTTAACCGACTAAGCCACCCAGACGCCCTTTATACTCGAGCACTGCCTTAGTCCTACCGGGATTATACTCCTCTCTCGTGTCTATAAGAAGTCTGTCTCACCTTAGACTCTCTGGGAGTAAGACACACTCTATGGAATGTTTTCATCCTTCAAAACCTCAGGACATGGCTCTTTGCGTGAGGTGATGAGCTAATTCCTACTGAACGACCCGTTAATGGTGGAGTGTGTGGAAAATCCCATACAGATGGCACATCAGTGAAGTGGGAAATAGGTTCTAAACCCCGTGCCAGTGAAGGGCATTCATGGTGAGGCTCAGGACTTGTATTTAAAATACTTAGGAGGATTAAAACGTTTTTGCATCTGAATTCTCTCCAGTGTAAATAAGGTGATCTGTATGCAATGCTCTTAAGCTCCTCAGAAGTCAGTGGGGGTGGGAAAGCTAGGTTTGGAGTCTCTGCTGGTGAATACCCAACCCCAGTGTGCCGAGGGCTTTGAGCAAAGACAGTGGGCACAGAACTATTTTCATGGTGAGTTCAAGGCTCTTTGAAATTCCTCACCCTTAAAGGGTACAAGGTACACTTTTCCTGTTGGTATTCTGAAGTATTTGGCCTTTTTATTTATTTTTTTCTAACAGGACAATAATGACAGATAATGTAGAGAATTTTCTACATTGTTAGTTAGAAGACATCTGTCTTCTTTTTTCTTCCTGCTTTTATGCTGGTTGATTTTTCGTAGGAGAGCTTCTACCCCCTTCCTACTTGCCTCTTCCTACTTTATTCAAAATAAAAACATCCTTCCTTCTCCTGCAAGCATCAGGGTGATGCCAACAGGTGGGTTTCACCTGAAAACGATGATCTAGAATATTCTTTGGATCTCTGACTCTATTAATGTACTTTGACGTCATTTTAGTCTCAGGAATTTTACATTTTTTTTTTTGTTTATAGCATTGAGATGTTAATATAATATCAAAGTATTTATTTTAAAGATTTTATTTATTTATTTGACAGAGACACAGGGAGGGAAGGAACACAAGCAGGGGAAGTGGGAGAGAGAGAGGGAGAAGCAGGCTTCCTGCCAAGCAGGGAGCCCGATGTGGGGCTCGATCCCAGGATGCTGGGATTGTGACCTAGGCTGAAGGCAGACGCTTAACAACTGAACCACCCAGGTGCCCAATATCAGTGAATTTAACTGGCAATTAATGATTTTCACATATGCCCTCAAAAACAATTGTATATTATTTACAGTGTTTTGATTTTTCTGCCCAGTGCTGTTAATTTAAAAATATGAAATGGATCTCACTGTGCAAAGATGTTATTGTGCATTTGCCATCTTTAAGATTTGATCTTGTGATTATATTAAGACAAAATTCATTATGAGAGTCAGGTTTGTTCCTAAAACAGATTTTGGGATTCTGTTCCCAAAGATACATTTTGTTAGATGCACTTTCTTAGAAATACACAATGTTGCTTTAACCAGTGGCCTGCTTGTCCATTGTCTGCTGTTATGAAATGACTAAATATTGATGTTTTTCCAGTTGAACTTAGAAAAAAAAAACCCCGCTGGTAAATGTGTTTCCTTTAACAGAAGGCTCAGTGTAAAAGGGGAGAGTAGTGGTATTTATAGCTGTTTTCTCTTTCTTGATGTCACCCGCCTTTCAAATGCAGCCTGTTTTCCTTCAAATGTCTCATTTTTACTGGGAGCAGTTTTGCTGCGAGCTGGCAGCCTCCCCTCCCACTCTGAGGTCAGCCTGATGCTCTCACGTGTGAAGGGCGAGGTGGAGAACGGGAGAAGCGGCCTTCCTTCGGGAGCCGCGTGGGCTTTGCAAGAGTCCGTATGTATGGGCACATTGATGTTTCTGTCCCCATGAGGACATAATGGGAAAGAAGCACTGTGGCTGGAGGTCAGTTTAGGGTCGCCAAGGTCAAAAGACTGACCCGAAAGCACAAAATGAAACCAAGCCACAGCCAAAGGAGACCCAAGCAAACCAGTAAGAAGCATACAGGTGTGACTATTGTGTGGCTCAGACATAATGCATGGAGACCCTTGCCATTTTTTTCCCAGCAAAACTGCTCTTGTTTATTTTGGCAACATTTCTTCACGATGGAGAGTGAAAGGAGACCTTTTGGGAGATTCTCTAAGATTCCAAGAACAGCCTTCCCGAATTCTATGTCGGAGCAGAAAACACAGCACGGGGATTCCCCAGTGGAAACACACACCTATGCATGCTCACGGTGTCAGCCAGAGGGGAGCCAACAATAAACAGCACGCATTTTGGGCTCCTAACCAGCTTTGGGAAGCAGCGAGCTGATATGGAAGCAATTCAAGAGCGCCCAGACCTCTCCTATTTTCTAGGTGTTAAACTTGTCTCCCTAGTGTTTGACCTTCCCAGAAGTGACTCGTTGCAGGGACTCAGCTACTGGGAGAGCAGCCCAGACAGATTGCCCCCTTCCTTTAAAGTAGCCTCAGGCTCCCTCAGCAGTGGTGTGTGAGGGCCAGTCTCTGTGGGCTTGCTGGAGCGATCGTGCACGTCTCTGTCCAGCTCCGCGTGTAGGGACGGCTGTTGGATCCTTGAGGGGGGCGGCATGGTGGCAACACTTAGCTCACAGAAGTTGCCACAGGCTTCATATAAGTCCCTGGGAGAGCCAGTGGTTGGTTACCCAGCCATCAGCAAGCCACTTCTTTTGCAGCAGTGGGTTTCTCCCCACCTGCCACAGCTGGCCCCACCGACGTCCCCTCCCCTCTGGCCCGCCCAGTGTGGACCGTCCCTGGTTCCTCTGTGACCAGAGTCTCTATGCCTACTACTCCACCGGTTCTCTCCATCCTACCCATACACAATCCTTTGCTCACCGGATACCATCTTTGCTATCATCAGTAGACAAGAACACAAGCAGAGTGGATTATAGACTTCTTGAGGGTGAAACTTACGCCCCGTTGCATCCTTAGCTGTTAGCAATTTCTGAAATACAGTAGGTACACAGGTATTGGGTGGATGAAAGCACCAGTACGTTTTCCTTGAACTTCTCTCCCTTCCTCTCTCTTGGCTGCTCAACAACTCTTAAGAAGAGTTTGTGTTGAGGGTACCTGGTTGGCTCAGTTGGTTAAGTGTACGGCTTTTGATTTGGGCTCAAGTCATGATCTTGGAGTCTTGGGATCGAGCCCCACATTGGACTCTGCTCAGTGCAGAGGCAGCTTGGGATTCTGTCTCCATTCTTCTGCTCATGCTCTCTTTCTCTCTCAAAAAAAACAAAAACAAATACATTGATTTTCACATATCCTCTCAACCATCCATGTGGAGATTGGTTTGCTTGACCATTCAGCTACAGTGCTGTTAGTGGTCCCCCAAGAGGTTCTAACTTGCCAGATCCCATGCCTGTTCTCTGTACATGGTGTTGGTTGAATGAACTCTTCATGCTTTCTTGTCTCTCTACAGGTCAGATGCTGTGAACTATTTCTCTCTTACTGATGTCCTTCTTTGGCTTTCATGCTGTGGAATCATTTCTGGATGATCATTGGTCTGTGGGTCATTTCTAGATTTCTACTTCTCTTACTGTTTCTCCCTGCATTCTTGGCTGTTTCATTTTCTCCTTCCATGTCCCAAAGAGGTCAGGGGCTGCCCTCAATCATACTCTGCAGCCGGGGTGGGGGAAGGGCCGAGGAAGGGGGTGGTTAAACAAGGCAGCAGGCACTTGATATTTATCACTGTTCCCTGACAGCTCTGCTTCTCCAGCTGGACTTGAACTCAGGGGCAAAGCCCAGCCCTAGTTATTGCCTAGCTTAGCAGACGGCACATGTCAGGGACTCAGTCAGTTGCATGCTGAGCAGGTGGATGGATGATGGAAGCAAGTTGAATGAGTACATGTATTTGAAGGGCAGGTTGAGTTTAGATCACAGAGGGAGACAAATAGCTACGGAATGTCTGAGTTATAGAGACCAGTCACTCAACATTTCTGAGCTCACACTCTGTGCCCTGAGAGATGAAAGACACTCTCCTTACAGCACACCTCTCTTAAGTACAGTTGTTCACCTTCATACCTTTGCTCATTGGTCTCTTCCACCTTGCGTGTTCTTTGCCCCATTCCTGCCTGTTGAATGCGAAGCACCCATCCCATACTAACACCCCCGGAAGGGCTTTGCTACTCCATGGCACTAGGTAGAATTGCCTTCTCTTTTGTACCTCTCTGAAGGACTCTCCCCGCATTCTGCTTCTAGTCAGTCATTTAACTAAAAGTATTGTCCCTCCGTCAAACCTCGTGTATGAGGGCAGGTCCTACCTCCTCTCCAGATAGAGACTCAATACACGTATAGACCCTGAGAGGTCACTCATCTTGAGAATTGTTATTTGTTCTCTAAGTCTTAGAAATAGTGTTTACATAGAGAGATTTATGAGCTGTGCTAATTTCCAGCAATCATTTTTTTATTATTATTTTTAAAATATTTTTCTTGCTTTGTTTTTAATGATTTATTTATTTGAGAGAGAGAGGGCAGAGAGGGAGAGGGAGAAGCAGTCTCCTTGATGAGCAGGGAGCCCGAAGTAGGGCTCCATCCCAGGACCCTGGGATCATGACCTGAGCCAAAGGGAGACACTCCACTGCCTGAGCCCCCCAGACACCCTGGATCATTTTATTTTAAAGTTAGTTGTGGAGCATATTCAGCATGTCTGTTTGAGTTGGATGAAGGTGGTAAATGAGTCTAAAGTAACTCTTTGGTTCATAGGTACCGTAGTTCTCTGCCTCCAGGGTTGGGTAATTGCGCTCTTCTCCACTCGAAGTAGAAACCCAGAAGACCCCCTTCATTTACTCCTAGACATCCACAGCATACCAGTTTCAGGCTCAGGCTACCTCCCTTTGTGGCCCTGAGATGGCTGTCCCAGCTCCAAGTGCCACACAGGGAGGACAGCATCCTATGGCCTTTCTCCAGCAGCCAAGAGACTTACCTCGCAAGTCCTTGAGGTCATCCGCCCCCACCCCATGTCGAATCGCCCATCCTTAAGTCAGCGAGACAGCGGCAAGTGGAAGGGGTCCACAATGATAGCGTTTACCCATGAAGTGGGCATGTTGGGATAGGGGCTGTACACCCAAACGAAGTTGGGGTTCCTTCTGTAGATGAGGGAGGGCCCCAAGCATGCAGGTTATGAATGAACAAACTGTCTCCTCCGTGGCCATGCTCCCCAGGACCATGGAGGTGACTGCAGCCCTTCTGTCTCTGGCATCTGTCCATCTACTTCTTCTCAAGCAAGCTTGCTGTTCGCCTATTATCCAGGCTGTTTCTGGTCGTGGAGGCAGCTCTTCTGGACATCGAGCTCTGCCTCTTCCCAGGAGCCCACCTCCCCTATGAAGCATGTGCTGTTGTAGACACAAGGTGTCGGGAAAATCTGCGTGTGGGGAGTGGCTCCTTTTCAGCACGTTTGGGGAACAAGGAGGTCATATGGCCCAGAACATAGCAATGCCTTCATCTGTCCACCTGGCATGGCCATAAGCACCGCCTTGCACAGCCTCTCTCTCTCTCACCTGCGCCACCTGTCTCTTTCCCACGGCTTGCAGATGAGTAAAGTGAGGCTGGTGGGTGGGTCATCACTAGCCAGGAGCTCCCTAGCCCTGGGGTCCTTTCTGCTGCCCCAGCGCTGCTTTGGCTGATGAAGCTTGCCCTTTGGGCTCTCAGCCGAGTTTGGCTTAACCCATCGCCAGTGGCCACTTTCTAACCACCACAGACAGTCTCCTTCCTCCGCCTGGGGAGGACACGGAGCCTATCTGAATCCAAGGGTGCTGTGAACTGCGATCCTTGACCGTGGGAGGCTTGGCGGGGGCGGCGGGTCCTCACGTGGGTCACGTGGTTCTTTGATCTCTGCTTCTCTGCGGGACTGGGGCTCTTGGGCAGGGGTAAGCAGTACTCTCAAATGGCTGTATTTTTTGAGTTCTTAAGTCTGGTTTGCATAATTTTCTGAGTTTCTTGCTTTGATTGGGCCAGCTGTTACCTCACGCGGCTGGTAGCGTGCCTTCCCTGGCAAAGCTGCTCTTCCTGGACTTCGTGACATTTTTTTGGATGCTTTGTGGCTTCTCAGCTGTGTTATGGATAATTTATGTTGTCAGATAAGTGCCCTCTGGATAAATGAAATATTAATAATGCCATAATGCTAATTTAAAAATACCCATTGCACATATTTAATGCAATCTTCTCTGGGCTTTACTCTTGTCTTTAAATCAGGTCCAGCGATATTCAGCCATAAATCAAATCGGCATGTAGAGATTTTGGCACTCAAGTATACTCCAGGATGACATAGGATAGTAAATCTTAGCTCATGCTTTTAAAACTCTTATTCCCTTTTCAGCAGTTGGAAACTAAATATGACTTTAGCCACTTGCCCATGGAAAGCATTTAACCAAGTGATAATCAATATTGCCTTTTGGATTTCAAGAAAAGGAAATCTTGGAACACCTTTATTAACTCAAGGTCTGTGCAGCTAGGAAAAGCACCATCTAATTTGCTGTTACCTTCTCCTCTCCTGCTGACTGTCTAGTCCCTGAATAAAGGAGGCCAGCACTGCTCCATAAGGCCAGGGGCAGAAATCACACATTGCTTTGAAAGTATATCTTGGCATAGAAAATGAGCATTGCTGAGTTTTCTTCTGATGATCAAGATGTACTTTCTTTATTCTGAAAATTAGGAAAATACCTGGAAGAAAATAATAGAGAAAAGTAAGAGTCCCTAGGAATTTACATTGGAAAAGCAAAATCTGCTTCTCTTATGCATTTCATGGGCTTCCTGAGAGCTGCCCCCTTCTCTTTCTACCTTCCCTGCTGTCTTTCAGCCATCTAGCATTTTTTTTTCTTTTCTAATATCGGCATCATATTATATATGTGGTTTTGGATCTTAATATTTTCCCAGGAGTTTATATTTTCCATATCATAACAAACCCTTCATGGAGACATTGGGCCACTGGATGAATTGGCTGGCATCCCGAGTAGAGTGGGAGGGTCAGCGGGGCTGCAGCAGTATTTAGAAATACTATTTCCCATGGCAAATATTGATTTTGATGCAATACTTGAGACGTTTTCTAGTTTGAAAATATTTTCAACTGAAACAGTTGCCATTTGCAATTTGTCATGTTGTGAGGATTCTGTTAAATGTAATATTTTGGGATTGGGTATTTTACTTGGAAAGTTGCATCAGCACAGAAATTCCCGTATCTCCAAGAAAAAAAAAAAAAAGAGATTGGATTTTAGAGCTGTGACAACAGGCATATTCTAAGGAAGACTTTCTCCCCCGCCCCTTATTTCAGTTTGGTTGTGTTCTAACGTTTTTTAAAAATACGGATCCTCAGCATCTACAAATTAAAAGGGTTGTTTCAAGTATCACATGGTTTCACTTACTTGCGGTGCATGAGGGGTAACCTGGAGGACAGTGGGAGAAGGAAAGTAAATGGGAAGTAGGGTAATCCAGGGAGAGAAACGAAACAACAGAGACTTTGGACACAGAAACAAACTGGGGGACTTGGAGGGAGGGGGGTAAAGGGATGGGAGAGCCTGGTGGTGGGTACTGGGGACACCTAAAGCGTGGAGCACTTGAAACACTGGGAAAAAATTTAAGTAACAATAAAAAAAAGAAATACAAAATGAAAGTTTAAAAAAATCTAAAAAAAAAAAAAAATAAAACAAAAAACAAGGGAAAAAAAAGGGTTGTTTCTGTAGCCCAAGAGCTCTAGTCCCGCAGAGAAGCAGAGATAAAAGAACTAAAAGGACTGTTTAATTACAGTTTTCAGGGTCTTTAATAAACCCTGTTACTCTTTGTTTTGAGCAGACAAAAGTGTTGAAAGAGTGATCTGGGGAAGCCGTCATTACTAAGGCTGGGGTCTGTACGGAAAGGAAAACATTTTCAAAATATTTTCTTTGCAAAAGTATATGTGTGTTTCAGTATTGCTCAGGCTGGGCCTTTGTTTCACTCATTTTTGCTTCAAAACGCTGAGCTTCCCTGGAAGAATGTTGCCACCCCACCTCCCCCCCTCCTTTTCTTTTTAAGGAGAGGATTTTAAATTCATTCTCCTTTTAGGACATTTTCTTTTTTTCTTTTTTATTACATTATTTTATTTTTTTCAGTGTTCCAAGATTCATTGTTTATGCCCCACACCCAGTGCTTCATGCAATACATGCCCTAGGACATTTTCAAATAAAGTTTAAGGAACAGGTTTTGTCACTAAACCTACCGTTGATCTCTGATGTTAATTTTTTTGGGAAAAACCCCAAGGTTTAATATATTGAAATTCTTTTTCAGGTTGTTCCAAGATCTTTGAAGACCCAAGAAAAGCAGTGTTGACCGAAAGCAAGACCAATGACTCACAGAGAAAAAAGATGGTGGGACCAAGGGCAATTAAAGGTAGAGCAAAATCGCAGATAACCCTACCTCTCCTGGTCAAGAGCTTAAAAAAATACAAATATATAAATATTTTGTGTCTTGGATATGTGATTATTTGTGTTCCAAACCTGCAGGACCTTTCCTTGGTCTTGTGTGGGGGATGGGTGGGGGATGGGTGGGGGATGGGTGGGGGATGGGTGGGG
>PITA01002801.1:0-56855 GCA_004023965.1 Spilogale gracilis | reverse complement strand
TGTCAGCCTCTCACACTGACACAGGGGAGTGTTGGCTACGTCACTGTTTTACAAGTATCGACCTTCTCACCACTCTTTCTCTGCTGCCTCCTGCTCTCGTCTGCTCCTTCCAGAAGGACTGGAGACCAAGGCAGTGTCTATAGATATCTATGCTTTATGATATTTACATTTCCCTGTCATCTTATGGAGTTGGTTTGGGTTATTTCATAGTTATTTCACCTGAATGTAGTGGAAGCCTCATCTGAAGAGGCACACACAGGGAATGCGTCTCTGCATTAGTTAATTTTGGGAAAAAAAAAAAGGTGGAGAATTTCAGTCCTTTATCTACAAAATATGCCCCTTAGCTGTTAGGAACTCTTTGGCTTCTCTCAGAAAAGCATTTCAGGGGTTGGAAGAGGTTATGGGCCCTATATCGTACTCAGTGAGGCCACAGAACATAAAAACATCTCTCTTTGCCAAAATGAAGTCAGGAATGATTAGTAGATGGGACAGTTATACTGGGACGTTCCTTAGAACAGAAATAGAGTCAGTATCTCAGTGGATGTGATTGCTGAGGCCTACCTATCCCCCACCCACCCTCAAATCAGGGCCACTGATCAGTTGAAATATTGATCAAGTCCCTCAGTAAAGCTGTATTAGTTTCCTAGGGCAGCTATAACAAAGTACTGCAGAGTGGGGGCTCAGACGTCACAAACAGAATCATAGTTCTGGAGGCTGGATGTCTGAGGTGAAGGCGTGGGCAGAGTTGGTTCCTTCTGAGGCCGTGAAAGAGAGGCTGTCCAGGACTCTCTCCTTGACTTCCAATGGCTATCTTCTTCCCTTGTCTTCATATCATCTACCCTGTCGGTGAGTAAGGACACCAGTCACACTGGGTTAGGGTCCACCTTGTGACCTTGTTGTAACTCAATAACTTCTGTGAAGACCCCATGCCCTGTAAGGATGCTTTATGAGCTACTAGGGGTTAGGACCTCCAATCCAATGGAGGGTTGGGGGATCAATGCATTTCAACCCTTTACAGTAACTATTTGTAGTTATTTGGAAAGATAAGCCATATCCCATAAGCCTTCCCTAGAGGAAGCTCTAGTTCATTTTCGTAGCTAAACGTGAAGGTGCATTTGGTTGACTCTTCCTCCTCCCACTGGCCTCTCTTGCTTACTTCTGGTATGTAGGCACCAGGGCTAGAACTAGGGTAGGCCTGAGGGGGAGTGCTTTCTTAAATCATGGGCCCTGCGTGGGTGTCTCACTTGCTTCCCCCTCCTCCCTTTAGGGGGAAGGGTATTCATGCTCTTGGCAGGAATGAGACCTGTGAAGTTCTTACAGTAGGCTAAGGCTTTGAAGGTAGAAGGCTGGCATGCTTGAGCAAGTGTGCCTGATGACCAGCTCGTTCAATGAATGGGTTGGTTATCATGGGCTTGCTTGGTTGGAGCCATTTTGCCTGAAATGTTTTTGCTTATTGAAAACTAGTTAGCATAAAATTAAACATCCAGTTTTTAAATGAAGGATTTTTTTGGTCAATGGACAAAGGTCCTTTATGAATTTATATTGAGAATTATTTTTCTCAAAGTTGCAACGTTTCTTATATCATCAAGTTTTTGCTTTCTTAATTATAATGACTACCTCTTATTAAGTGCTTACTGTATGCCTAGCACTGCAAGAGGTTTATTAGGCATAATTTAGTCTTCACAAAAGCCTAATGGTGTCGGCTGGGGAGCGAGGTCCCAGTCAGGAACGAGCTGGCTGAAACAGACACTGGCCAAACTTTGTGTTCACACCTGTGTGAACCACTGACCATCAGCTTGGAGGTAGATACCCAAGGAGATTGCCTCCCTTTGACATGAGCTTTCTGGTGTCTTTTCCAACACCATTGACCAGTTTTCCAACTCTCCAACCCCAGCTGGGTAGCATACAATTTAATTCAGTTCTGACACCCCTGCTGTTAGCCTCAGACCCTATAGGTTAAGAGATTAGTCCCACAAGACTGACCCTCCCCACCCAGACCCTCCCCAGATCACCTATGCCTCTGTCCAACGTGACTGCAGAGTTGGGCATTCCCACATCCCCCTCCATGACTCAGGAGTTTGCTAGGACACAGAGCTCAGGAGAATGCCGTACTTAGTACTTCAGTTTATTGAAAAGGATACAAGTCACCAGATGGATGGAGAGGTTCATGGGTGAGCTCTAGAAGTGTCCTGAGCACAGCCGCTTCTGTCCTAATAGGAGTTGGGATGTGCCCTGTCTCGGCACATGGATGTGTTCACCAACTTGGACGTTATGACTCCTGCCATATGGGATTTTTTTTAAAGGTTTCATCATATAGGAACATAGATTACTAACAATTCTCCAGCCCTTTTTTTTTTTTTTTATTGTTACTAAAATTTTTTTCCAGTGTTTCAAGATTCATTCCCCATTCCCCACACCCAGTGCTCCACACTTTAGGTGTCCCCAGTACCCACCACCAGGCTCTCCCATCCCTCCACCCCCCTCCCTCCAAGTCCCTCAGTTTGTTTCTGTGTCCAAAGTCTCTGTGGTTTCGTTTCCCTCCCTAGATTACCCTAGTTCCCATTTGCTTTCCTTCTGCCACTGTCCTCCAGTTTGCCCCTCATGCACCGCAAGTAAGTGAAACCATGCGATATTTGACTTTCTCTTCTTGGCTTATTTCACTCAGCATAATCTCTTCCAGTCCAGTCCATGTTGCTACAAAAGTTGGGTATTCATCCTTTCTGATGCAGGCGTAGTATTCCATTGTATACATGTACCACATCTTCTTTATCCATTCATCTGTTGATGGGCACCTTGGCTCTTTCCACAGTTTGGTGATTGTGGCCATTGCTGCCAGCCCTTCTTCTCTCCCCAGAAAGCCGCAGGCTTCTCATCAAGGCTTGGTCTTTCTGAGACCACTATGAAGCTATCTGAGGAGTCACTTCATTAGAATAAAACATGCTTCTATTGCTCTTCTCCCTCAAGAAAATCCAGTGGTTATAAGAGCTCTGTGCCAGGAACTGGGGATAGAAACCAAACCTCTCTCTCTCTTTTTTTGGTTATACCACAATTATATTACCCCCATTTTACAGATGTGTAACCATAGTTCCTCAAGGGTAAAGCGACCTCTTCTAGGTTTCTGAGGAGGGAAACCAGACTGCACACTGCCAACTCAGATCCAGCATTGCCCCATTGAAGAACCCTGCCCCCATGCTTCCAGGACCCATCCCCCATTCCATACCACAGCTGAAGTGTCTGGGAACCTGCCGCTGTGGCCCAGGCTGGCCTGAGCATCTTTAGGGTCTGTACAGGCCTCTTTCCTGAAGCCTACCTTGTCTGACAGATTCTGTATGTTTCCCTAGGTGGTAAGCGTGGCCTGCAGGACAACTGTTCAGTGGGGGCATGGCCATGCAGACCAGGGCGTCCCCATGCTGTGTGTGGGGCCCCTTGCATAGCGATAGAACTGGGGTTGGGAAGAGAAGGAGGGGTGGGGACCCTCCATTTCTTCTTCCTCTTTTTAAGGATGGATCTATTTATTTATTTATTTATTTAACAGAGAGAGAGAGAGAGAGAGAGAGAGAGAGACAGTGAGAGAGAGCATATAAGCAGGGGGAGGGGCTAAGGAAGGGAGAAGCAGGCTTCTTGCTGAGCAGGGAGCCCAGTATGAGGCTAGATCCCAAGACCCTGGGATCATGATCTGAACCGAAGGCAGATGCTTAACAACTGAACCGCCAAGGCCCCTCAAGACCTCCCCATTTCTAATTCTTGCCCCAACCCTGCAGATATTCCTGTCTCCTCTTAGCTGGTTTGCAGCCTTGCCTCCCTAATTATGAAATGCTTGTTTTCCTTTTGGCACTGTGTGTCTGTCCACACTCGATGTGATTATAGCTCAAGTAACTCAAATCAAATATTTGTTTCTGTTTAGTAAGACAGGGGTATTTTTTTTAAAGCATGAAGAAGGGAGACAAGTAGAATTCTGTTGAATATCAATGTATTTTATTTTTTAGGATACCCAATGATGAAATAATGCTGGATCCTGAAACACAAAGCCATAAATGCACACAGTGCCAAGAACTGATCACAAGAAACACATATAAAGAAAGGGCTTTTAGACAACACGCACTGAAGTTCTGCAAGGGTTCATAGCCATGTAAAATAGGAAATGGAAGGGTTCTCACAGTGACAAAACCCAATGTCATTTATCAACAACTAAATATTTAAAAAATGATCACTAAGGACAAACATTAATTAGAAATGCTCTTTAAAAATCCATAATGTTCTTCCCAAGGGAGAGAAAAGAATAGACACCTGATGGATTTTCAGTGCCAGGAAGCAATGTATGGCTAAGATATACAGAGAGCCAAGGCCTGGGAGGAGTGTGGTTCCTGGAGCTAGGAGCCTAGTAGGGTCCCCAGGCTGTACAAGGCCCCCACAGGCCAGAATGGTGACCAAATAGGGAGGGAGTGTGGAGTGGGTGGTAGAAAATTGTGGGGAAGAAACACTCTCTCCTCCTGCCCCCTGATTTCCAGATAATATTACATTGACCAAATGTGAGGGGGCCTGAGGGCAAGGGAGCCCTGCCGAGGTAGCCCATGAGGGTCAGCTCTGGGGGCATAGGACAGGGAAGGGGACTGTGGAGAGTGGTTCTGGAGATGGGGAGGAGCAGAGAGACAGTAGTCAGAACACTAGTACAATTATAATCTGAATAAAGGAGTGTATTGGATGATGTTTTGATCCCTAGAGTATGGACACCTGAAAATTTAATTCAATTAAATTTAAAATAATTTTTAAAATAAACTAACATGGCATGGCCTGGTGACTCAATGGGTTGAGCAAATATCTGCCTTTGGCTCGGGTCTTGATCCCAGGGTCCTGGGATCGAGTCCCACATCAGGGTCCCCTCTTCTCCCTTTCTGTGCTGCTCCCCCTGCTTGTGTTCTCTCTCTCTCTCTCTCTCTCTCTCTCTCTCTCTCTCAAAATAATGAAAAAAATCTTTAAAAAATCAAATCAACTAGAATATCTTCAAAATATGGGGTGAAATATGTTCATCATGTCAAACTGAAATGTCTTAGGGGCCTTGGAGTCAGGCCAGTCAGACCCGTTCTTTATTGATCAGGTGATCCTGAGCAGACCTGCCCCCCCTGGGTTTCCCTGTCCCCAACTGGACAGTGGGGTGCCAACTCTTAGAGGTGGTCAGGAGTAGATGGAAACATGACTGTGGATTCTTGGTCCAGGGATGGCCACTTGGGCGCCATGAACGGCGGCCATGCTTTGTAGTAAGAGCTTCATCGTGGAGTTTACAAGGATGTGTGGATGGCATTAGTTTTGGCGGGAACTCAGAAGCCAGTTCTCTCAAGATCCTAGAAAAGGTCTCATTTTCAGTTTTGTTTCTTCCTTGAAACCATCACTCGCAGACGCTGTCCACATAAAATGACGTGTGTGAGCTGCCTATGATGCGGGTTTGTTTGGGTCTGTGTGGCCGGTGTTTGATGGGGGCTCTAAGTAAATGACATTCCCAACAGAAAACACGGGGCTCTTCTAGTAGCTTCATTTGCATGCTGGGAAGGTGCTTGCCGGCAAGCAGGTTGCGTCCACGCAAACCTGTGGTTCTTTTCCCCTTGGTGTGTTGAGTTGGGTCCTAATGGAAAAGAAAACTCAGAAACATGGTTGTTGATTGCCCCCTTTTGTCTCCCAGCTGTCTCCGGTTCTGAGCGGATGGTGACTGAGCTGATCTGCTGAAGGACATGGTCCAGACTGTCCCAGACCCAGCAGCTCATATCAAGGTAGGTCCTCTCCATGGCCGGGCAGCTTCCCCCGCCTCCTCCTCAGCTGGGCTTTTGGGCCACCTGCCCACAGATCAGTGGTAGTCACTGTCATGAGCTAAGACAATGGGTTTAACAATATGACATGATAAAAAAAGAAAAAATCAGAAGAAGAAGAATATTTTGTAACACACGTAAATCACAGGAAATTTAAATTTCATTGTCCAAAAGAAAGTTGTGCTGGGACACAGCTGCCTTCTCTCATTTCCACACCATCTGTCGCTGCCTTTGTGTTCTGATGGCAGAGGTGAGTGGTTGTGACTCAGACCCCATGGCCCACAAATCTGATGCTATCCACTGTCTGGCCTTTCTCAGAGGGTCGCCGGCCACCCCCTGACTTAACATACAAGTGACATCTAGATTCCTCCAGCTTCTGCTTGAGTTCCAGTCCCTTGGCATTGCCTGGCGTTACCTGGGAAAGCGCTGAGGCCAAGTGCTTGTACTTGCTGAGCTCAGAGATGGTTTCCCCTAGGCACACCTGCATCTCAGCAGCTGTGCGTCACACCTGTTCGAGCTGCGTTCCCGGGGCACCTCCTGGGGCTTCTGGAGGCGAGGCAATGGGAAGTGAGACTTGAGCCACCCAAAGTTCCTGAGAGGAAGCCTGCGCGTTTGTGCCCACACTACAGTACCTGCAAGTAGTGCCGAGGGAGGAAGTGAAGTGGTGGTTTTAGTAACTTGACCCAGATCAAAGTTACAGGGAATAGGTGGTCCTCACCTCTGCTGGTTAGTTCAGCTGTCTACACCGGCCCCAATCATTCACCAGTTTGCCGGTTCTTCACATTCCCCATATAAATTCATTTTCCCTAAGTAACTGGTAAGTTTTTACTAATCCCTATTCTTGGCCTAAAACATTTATTGAAAATGGACAGTGGCTTATAATTGAAAGGCTAAACATAATTTATTAAAAATGATTTTTTTTTTTGGCTAAAATAGAAAACGTCCTCCCAAATCACACACACACGCCCACACATATTTTAGAAGCAATACACTGTGGAGTGTTATGCGCCCCGTAGAATTCACAGTCATACACATTCGAAAATAGATTCAGAGGTGATGAGTTCAGTGTGTTCCTTTAACATTGTGGGTGTTCCCGAAGTGTCAGAAAGATGGGCAACCCACGGAGTGTTGAGGGTACTGGATTCCATTCAGAGATGGGGAGGAGCAGGTCTTGATGGGGGAAACTACAATGGGGTTTCTGTGTGGTGTTTCACTGGGGTTGCGACAGTTCTGTCTACAAGCTGCAAGTGGGAAATCTCTTGAGGATGTGGAAAGGTTTCTCTCCCTGGAGCATGTTTGACAGGTGTGTCCGTGCTACACAGGGATGAGGGTGGGGAAGACTTTTTTTTTTGCTGCGGAATGTAAATAAAATCTCACAGAGAAGGTGATACAAGAAGTTATCTTCTACACCTCAGAGTATGAAGGTCAACAAGTGAAACTCATTTTGACTGGCATTTTATTCCTAGCCAACCAGAAGGCAAAGATGAAGTTCAGCAAGAAATTATGACAGATCTTTAAAAAGTAAGTCATCAAGGGCCAACAGTCTTTGATGAACCTGAGAAACATAATCTCTGAAGATGTTTGTAGTGACAGTGTCCCTCTTTGACCTCAGGATGGAGCTGTATTTTCAGCTCTGATGTATCTTGTTACCAACATAGTGGTTAAGTGTAAGTATAGGATAAAGAGAAATGATAACCCAGAAAGGTTTTTTTTTTTTTTAAGATTTTATTTATTTATTTGACAGAGAGAAACACAGCGAGAGAGGGAACACAAGCAGGGGGAGTGAGAGAGGGAGAAGCAGGCTTCCCGCCGAGCAGGGAGCCCGATGTGGGGCTCGATCCCGGGTCTCTGGGATCATGACCTGAGCCGAAGGCGTTCGCTCAACCAACTGAGCCACCCAGGCGCCCCTCCCAGAAAGTTTTCTAAAAAATAAATTTCAACTCAAATGGCTTCTGTGTGTTTGGAAGATGAACTGACTGTTTGGAGGTGCAGTTACCAACAGCTGATGTCGGCTCCAGGTTGGAGAGAATGATATTAGAGACTTTGGTTTCCTTTGTAAATCTATCAAATTCCACCTGTTGGAATTTGAATAATTATTCTTGGACTTCTTCTTCTTCTTCTTTTTTTTTTTTTTTTGGTAAATGAAATTGGTGTCCTCGACAAGAAAGTTAGAAAAATAGTTGGCCTTCCACTGTTTCCTTAAAATATCTGATTTATGCAGTAAATTTTTTTTAAAATTTATTTGACAGGGAGAAACACAGCCAGAGAGGGAACACAAGCAGGGGGAGTGAGAGAGGGAGAAGCAGGCTTCCCGCCGAGCAGGAAGCCCGATGTGGGGCTCGATCCCGGATCTCCGGGATCATGACCTGAGCCGAAGGCAGTCGCTTAACCAACTGAGCCACCCAGGTGCCCCTATGCAGTAAAATTTTATGTGTTGAGAAGTTTCTGGTTCAGGGCTGAGTGCAGCTCTTCTTTCTGGGAGGGGAAGTTCTTATAAATGGCATATGGGGCTTCTACTGGATGTGTTAATGTAAGTGGCGGAAGATTCTGTCTTTGGTGCATTGCTACCAAACATTGTTTTCACCTGAAAAGGACGTGAATTCTCCACAGGAGTGACTTCTGGGGCAGGTGGCCAGGAGAAAGACTTTTATGTGTCCTTCACATGCATGTCCATAGGCTGATCAAGAGGGAAGCAATGTTCTTTTGGTATTTAAGAAATGTATTCTGCGTGATTTACTATAGTTCTCTTCTGCCAGAACAAATTGCTTTTGCCCTTTTATATGTGTAAGGAGCTAGAAATAATAACAAAAGGGAAGATGGTAACTAACAGGGAAATATAAAACATTCTTGATTTAAGTAGTTAAAATTAACCCTGGGGGCAATTCATTTACAAAGAAAATGAGCAGTGCTTTAAAAAAAACTTTATCTTAGGGCACCTGGTGGCTCAGTGGGTTAAAGCCTCTGCCTTCAGCTCAGGTCATGATCTCAGGGTCCTGGGATCAAGGCCCACATTGGACTCTCTGCTCAGCAGGGAGCCTGCTTCCTCCCCTCTCTCTGCCTGCCTCTCTGCCTCCTTGTGATCTCTCTCTCTATCAAATAAATAAATAAAATCTTAAAAACAACAACAACAAAAACTTTAGTTTATTCTCTGTTGGGGATAATACTAAATTACCCAGAACATTTTAACTTGGCTTTCTTGGCTGGCCCTTCCGTGTCCTTTCTTATAATAGAAATTATACTTATGTGTTCCAGAAGCATGATCTTAGCATGTTAGGTGCATGTGCCCATGCTTTTCTTCTTCAGAGGGGTAGAGTCATGGCTTCCAAAGACGGACCCAAGCTATCATCCCCAGCAGGGAAAAGGACTTGCAGATTCATTTTGTTTAGGAGTCAAGCTTTTGGTCATTAATTCTCACTCTGATGAAGGAATTTCCAATTTCCATTATTACGTGTCCTCTCAAGAGTTCCATGCACTTAATATTTTCATTTGCTAAC
The DNA here is from genome assembly GCA_004023965.1 of Spilogale gracilis. Taxonomy (NCBI): domain Eukaryota; kingdom Metazoa; phylum Chordata; class Mammalia; order Carnivora; family Mephitidae; genus Spilogale; species Spilogale gracilis. The sequence goes on along the minus strand of PITA01002801.1, from coordinate 47,563 downwards.
ATTTGATGACGGGGGTTAGTGTGTTAGTCAAATTGACAGCTTTAAAGAGACACTCGATTCGCACATTTTCCAATTGTTCCCTTTGCCCTTCACCAGCTACTGTGTTTGGAAACTGACGAGTGCGGACTGAACCGCGGACAGCGGGAATGTGAGTTTCACTCGCTGGTTCACCGACTGTGTGATCTGGGGACGCGGGTTATAAAACTCTCTGAGTCCTACATCCTAGCTAGGTTCATGCCATGGATCAGCGTGAGAACTGTAGGGCAGTAGGGCTTGATTCAAATCCCGTTTCATCGTTTACTGACTTTGGATAGTCAGTAAACGATGGATCCCTGTGCCTGGTTTTCCTCGTGTCTGAAGTGCAGGCATCTCCTCTGTGGGGTCCGTGTGAGGATTCAGTGAGGTACCACACGCAGCACACCAACACCCCACTGGGTGCTGGGCCGTCGTGAGCTAGTCCTCTGGGGTTCCAAAAAGTGAGGGTAACATCCATCTTGAAGACACAGTGTTGTAGCATCACTAATACACATGGAGCAGTGTGTGTATGTCTTACAAAATACTGAGTCGAGTGAAAAAAAAAGGAAGACAGTGCACTCTGTGGCACAGCGCTTTTCACGTACGGGAAAACAGGTGCACTCCCCAAACAAAGGTGTGTAATTCTCATGCATATACACATACATCAAACACAGTGACCACAGCAGTGTAGATGGGTGCATGTGTGGGACATGGGCCAGTTGCTTTGAGAAGTGGCTAAGGGATAAGGGAAAGCATAATAATACACAGATAAAACAGGCTTCTAGCACAGAGGTTTGGGTGTGGCACCAACGGTCCTCTCTTCCACGCTGGCGGGAATGTAAACCTATACAACCACTTAGGATCGGTGGAGTGTTTCCTCGTCATGCTAAGGATGCCCCCATCTGTGCCCCAGCCACCCCAACCCTGGGCATGCACCCTGTTGCCCTTGGATACCCGGAGGCGTACCCGAGCAAAACCCCCTAGGAGAATGGATAAACAAACGGCATTCCTGACCCACAGTGGAAGACTATACAGCAGTGAAAAGCAACAGGGGTCTGCCTCTGTCTCATATTAATTTGGGTGATTCTCAGGGTTGGGTGGCAAAACAAGTCACAGGAGAATAAATGCAACACGATTCCACATACAAAGATCAAAAAGGGGCAGAACTACAGAAACCTATTATGTTTTCAGAGAAACACATACGTGTTGAAAAGGAGAGAAGCCGCATCAATTCCATACTTCGGGAGAGGAGTTACCTTGTCAGGGAGGGGAGAGCTTCTGGAAGGGGCTTCTGAGGTGCTGGTCTGGCCTTTTGTGAGCTGAGGAGCTCACACAAGTGTTCACTTCCTGTTCTTTAAAGTGCACAAATTATTACCTATCTTGTTTGTGTAAGAGTGACACTTAAAAAAATAGGATGTAAAGAAGGGTAAAAGAAGAGGAAGGGAAGACAGAGGTGAAATCATGCTTGGGAAGATACTTTCTCATTGTGAGCCACTCTGCACTCTAGCAAATCATTACATTAGAGATCGCTTGATCCGCTGCTGGTCTAGGACGGAAGGCGGGAAGCCGCACCTGTCAAGGGACATCTGGGTGTTGGACCGTGGTGAGAGCCGAGTCTGCACTGGGGCTGAGCACGAGCTTCTTCAGGGCAGCTCTGGCCATTTCTGAGTTGATGAGTCCCCGTGCCTTTCGCGCCGAGAGTGCCTCACCGCATTTCCTAAGCCTTCCATGTCCCACGGCTGGGTTAGGGGTGGGTGGGGGACTAGGAGACTACAAACACATAGCACCTGCCATCCAGGTGCAAGTCACATGTTCCCAAACACCTGGGATATGGCGCTGCACGCAGCCGAGGAGGGAGCCAGGGCTGGGGGCTGGGCAGGCATCTAAGGGAAACTGCCCGACCCACTCCCCACAGATCACCCGTCCCGCCTTGTCCTGCACACACCACCTGGGCCCACCTGTGCTCACCTGTCCCACTCTTTCTGCCCACAGACTGCCTGGTGGCCTCGGGTCCTCCTGGGGAACACACCTGACTGTAGTCTAGCTCCTGCCCCACCCCCACGACTTTGTGTGAGGATCAGTCACAGACGGCAGAGCACGGAATAAACAAGGTCTCTGCCCAGGTTTCCTGTTGCTTCTGTGTGTGGAGGACTGAAAAATCGGCTTACTCGGGGTTTGTTTCTAATTGTGATTCTCCCCCTTTCTCCTTTTCCTTTTGGCTTTTGTATGTTTTGCTTATTTTTGGGTGTTTGGGTCGGATAGTCTGGGTTGGAAACTTGGCTTCACTTATCAATTGCCTCAGTTTCCTCAACTGTAAAATGGAGCTGAATAGAGTACCTGCCTCATCGCATCCTGAGGGTTAAATTAGGGGATGATAATGTATTTGAAGCATCCAGAATGCTGCCTAGCCCATGCTATGGACTTAGTGTTCCTTTTACATATTCTTATTGATATATCATGATGTTATTGATACCACAATAGTTATGACATTAATATTAATGTATGTTATTACTATTAAGATATGTTAACTTATGTTGCATGTTATGCTTTGTTATATTTATATATTATAGTAAGTATAGAATGTATTTCTATATTAACAAGATATTATTACTAATATATTATAACATTGATAGTAATATATTAATATATCATTATGTGTTAATATATGATACTACTAATATAACAATAATTCTTATATTAAATATGGCAGTTATATAACATATTGGTATCTTATTAATGCATAGTATTCTATACCAGCATACTCTTCTGTAATAGCAGTAGAAGGGAAGAAGGAAAGAGAGAATATTCAGGAGAGAGATGGACAGATGTAAGGTCAGGACTCGCTGAAAGGTGCACTGCTGACCTGACTTCTTTCACATGTGATTCTGTGGACATGAAGCTAAACGTTTCTGATGGTAGAAGATGCTACACGTAAGCTCTGTTTGTGTGGCATGGAAGGTTCTAGAAGAGTTTTAGGAAGTAGCCAGCATCACGTGTGTGGTCACTGGGAAGCCAGAGAATCCAGAGTGGGACTCTTACAGGAACACGGAGCAGGTGCATGAGTGCCCCAGCCCTCCTCCTGAGTGAGGGATTGGGGGACTTCTCTGGCTGGTGGGGACAGATCCCCTCCCCAAGGAGAAGTGCAGCCCTTGCTACCTAACCCCCACCTGGGTGTCAAAAGACCCACTGAGTCATAAGCATTTCATACCTATTTGCACACCTGATTTATAACAACTGCCTCACAGGAGGGTAGGAAGTTTATTCTTTTGAAGACATACTCAGCAAAGACACACTTCTCTCCCAGAGTCTGTTACTATGAAGGTGATGTAAGCCTTTGATACGCTGCCCCCCCCCAATAAATCAGCTCTGATCAGATTCCAGTGGGGTTCACACATCCCAACAAACTGGACGACTTGGTGGCCGTTTATAGCCATACTTCTCTTTCTGCAGAATAGTGGCATTTAATTCAACAGAGAAGAGCAGATCTGCCAAAATTTCTCCAGTGCATGTGTATTATTTTTATGATCACAAAGTAGTAATGAAGATATCCAGACATCTGATAGGGCAAAAACAGTGGCGACTTCTACCATTCGATGGGCCCGCCTGCAAGTACTCTATGTGGGGCTTGCTGTCTCCTCACTGGCTTCCTGCGTCCCTCATGGTGGAGCTCAGTCACCCACTGCTGGGGGCTGTGCTTGGGATGTGTTCACTGGGGTTCAATGGCGTGCCCCCCGGGCATGCTGCACAGTGCCCCGGAAACTGATGACTCATCGCTGTGAGATTCAGAGAGCTGATCTTTAGGGATGTCACCAGCTTTGTCAGGAGGTGTAGGCAGGGTTGGGGGAGAGTCAGATCACTTCCCAGGAGAAGGGTTATAGAGGTCGTATGCAGTTGGCCTCAAGCACCCCTGGGCAGCTATAGGGGAGTGGGTGGCTCTGAAGCCAGACTTGACACTCTCAGGCAGAACTTTTGCTGATTGACCTTGGCCAAGCGCCTGAGCCCCTGGGAGCCCCAGGTCTCCATCAGTGAACTGAGGACAATGGCATCATTCCCTAGCCACATAGGAGGATCTGGGGAGGCGACTCCTGGGAGGGCCTTAGTGTAGTAAGTAGCAGTGGTTACTGTTGTCATCATCATGGAAGCATTTTTATGAATTTCATCCTTTCCCCCTTTTTTTCATGGTGACTACTTCTTCCAGGGATTCCAGGCTTAAAATTTAAGGCCTCTCTTTAATTTTTCTCTTTCTTTCACCTCTCTGCATGGCATGAGGATAGGTCTGCACTGTCTCCCTCCTGTTCTATCCCTGGAATACCCCGCTGCTCGGCGTGCTGTTCTCCCCCTATCGGGCCTCACCTGCTTACCCTACCCTGCCATGTTACTCCCCCCAGAAGTGGGAGATAAATTCCAGAAACCATGATAAATTCAAGGGGCAGCAACACTTTTACGGCTTTTGATACCCATCTCCCTACCCGGTTGTGCCTTTCTCTACTTCTCCAGCAAATACTTGATCACACCATGTTGCGATTTTTAACTTTTGCTGATTCAACAGATGGAAAGGGGAGTTTTACAGTTGTTATTTCCTTTGGAAACTTGTGCAAGTGACCACCTCATACATAGAGCAGGAAGCTATATTATCTCTTCAGTCATTTTTTTGACCATTTTCATGAAATCATTCAGCATTGCTGGGATTAGAGCATGAACCAAAAGGATAAGATCCCTGCTTGCATGAAGCTTACACTCGAGGAGTTGAAATAGGATATGTTTATATACATGTAACATTATAGCATTATATCCAGAATTACAAAATATGTGTGTGTGTGTGTGTGTGTGTGTGTGTATACATATATTAGTGGTCTCAGGAAAAAATGTAAGGTAAGCAAGAGGTAATAGAGAGGGTCATAGAAGGAGACATGCCGTTTTATACAGGAAGTGAAAAAAGATCACTGAGGTCGTGAGAGAGGAGCTGAAATTCAGTCATACAGCTGAGGAAGTGAGAGCATGAACCATATCATCACATAGGGGAAGAGGGTCCTGGAGAACAAGAATAATGTGTGCAAAGACCGTTAGGAAGGAGCTTGCTTGACGTGTTGAAGGAACAGCAAGGAGACTGGGGGGCTGGCGTGGAGTGAGGGTAGAGCTGTGGGCTTGGGGAGGCAATGATGAGGTCATACGTGTCAGCTCTGATATGCAAGGGGAAAGACTCTTAAATCTTGTCCTGCATGTGGGGGCTGGGGACCACTGAGGACCATTTGAAGCAAAATGGATGACACGATTGGATTGAATCAGACATTTTGAGTCATAAGCTTGCATTTGACGTTGGGTCACTAGATGAGGTCACACAGGGACCCAGATACAGAAGAGCCTTAAGGACGGGCTTTGAGTCCCTCCAACATGCAGAGGTTGGGGCAAGGAGGAGTAACCTCTGCAAGGCTGAAGGGGAAGAACCAGTGGGTAGAAGTTGGTAAAGGTGATGAGCAGCATCTTTGACAACGCAGAAGTTATAGACAGCTTTGGCTTCACTGCTTTCCTGGAGGGTCCAAAAGTCCCCTTGGAGTGGGGCACACACAAAAGGGAAGAAACACACAGTAGATTCTTGAGGACAGCTCTCCTCACGGTTAGGATTTAGAAGGTTTCGTGCTTTTCTCAACAACTTGTATAAATTATATTTTAATGAGATTAAGTCTGAGCTATGTAGTATTTGCCATACAGATTGTTTTTATGTTTATTCTGATTTTTAATTTTAGTGATCACACCCACAAGAGAAACATTTTTATTAAATGCTTGCACCGACTGATATTTTTCTTTCTTTTTTTTAAAGATTTTATTTATTTATTTGGCAGAGAGAAACACAGCTAGAGAGGGAACACAAGCAGGGGGACTGAGAGAGGGAGAAGCAGCCTTCCCGCTGAGCAGGGAGCACGATGCGGGGCTCGATCCCAGGACTCTGGGATCATGACCTGAGCCAAAGGTAGATGCTTAATAACTGAGCCACCCAGCACCCCTCTACTGGTATTTTTCTTAACTATTTTTCCCTTAACTTTCAAGTGTAGGCAGTTCTTATGTGATTTTCTTTTCATCCTTTTCTTTTTACTTATTTATTTTTATTGGAGAGAGAGAGAGAGAGAGAGAGAGAGAGAGAGAGAGGGAGAGAACAATTGGTGGTTGAAGGGAGGGAGGGAGATCTTAAGTGGGCTCCACACTGGATGCAGGGACCCTGAGATCATGACCTGAGCCAAAATTAAGAGTTGGACACTCAACTCACTGAGCTATCCATGTGCCCCGTGATGTTTTTCTTATTTTTACTTTTGTGTATTCCTCAGTTTTCTATATGACTCATTTAATAAGAAGAGAAGAAAATCTATTTTCTTTTAAGAACCACCAGCAAAGGTGTTCACTGTTCACAGAAGACACATAACGTTGGCTTCAGCATCAAAGCTGGGCCCTTCCATCTATAGTTCTTCATTCTGTGCAGAATGAACTCAGCATCACTCTGCAACAGCTTTTCCCTGCTGGTCCCTCCTGAAGGGACCCTGAAAGATAAATCATCCAAATATTTGACAAGGATCATGGGCACACCAGTCAGGATGCGTCACAGACCAACCGGAAGAGGTCAAGTTTGGAAATGGCTAGTGTCTCTGTCCAAGTTCTTACACATGTCTGCCCAGTGCTCACTCAACAGTGAACTGAATTGTTTGCCCTCTGCTCTTCTGGCCTCTTGCTTTTGTCTTTCTATCCTCCAAATCTCAACATCTGTCTCCTTGCCATTTGGAGAGAGGAGGCCATGGTTATCACTTAATGATAGCTATGTGCTGTTTTTCTCTGCTTGCTAGATTATACATGATTTCAAGTGATCATTTGGTCCTTACTGTTCCGTACTGTACCTTGTACTTAGTAGATACTTAACATGTCTGTGTTGATCAGATTAAGTAGCTGTGGTCCCAGTGAAATGAGAATGATCCAGGGACTGTGTTCTATTCTGGGACAGAGGGCCCCATCTGGTACTCACCTACTCTTTATACTTCTCTGCCCTCCTTTGTAGATGTGATTGTAACCACACCACTGAGTGCAGCAGAGACGATGTGTTCTCAAGGGCAGTGTGTCCTAACTTTTCTTTTTGTTTATTTTTAGAGGAGTTTTAGGTTCCCAGCAAAACTGGGCAAAAAGTACAGATCTCCCCTCTGCCCCGTCCCCCAGACCCACAGCCTCTTTACCATCAATGTCTTGTACCAGGGTAGTGCATTTCTTAACAATGGATGAACCCACATTGATGCACCATTATCACCCGAAGTCCATGGTTTATATATACTAGAGTTCACACTTTATGTTGCATAATCTATGGGTTTAGATTAATGTATAATGGTCCGTGCCATGTTACAGGATACTGTGGTATCATACGGAAGAGTTTCATTGTCCCCAAAATCCTCTGTACTGTGTCTGTTCATTGCTCCCTGCCGCTGCCTAGGCCCACCTCAGCCCCTGGCCACCACTGATCTTTCAAATATTCCCATTTCAGAATGTCACATTGTTGGAATTATAGAATATGTGGTGTTTTCAGATTGTCTTCTTTCACTTAATAATGGACATTTAAGCTTCCTCCAGGTCTTTTGATAGCTTGATAATTCATCTTAATTTTTTTGAATCATGGAACTCTTTAAGAATTTGCTAAACATTATATATTTTCTCCCCAGCATAAGCGCATGTGTGCAGGAACATACTCTTTCGTGCTCCCAGACCTCCTGTGACAGTCAGCAGCCCTGCACACCTGTCCCCAGAGTCCCAGGGATTCCAGCTCAGGAACCCTGTGCTAGTGATGGAAACCCCCTGGAGGCAGGGGGTTTATGAAGTTGACAGTCAATTTTCATTTGCCCTCGTTTATCCTGCCAGAAAATGTATGGCCTCTTAAAGTCAGAGGACTGATAGAGCTTCTTTGAGTAAAGGTTGTTCTCAAACACATACATGGTCTAAATTCAGTTCACATGACAGATCATCACCCTGCAGTTTTGTGTTCCAGAGCAGCGTTTCTCAGACCTTCCTGGGCAGACGTGTCACCTGGGGACCTGGGTGGGCTTTGACACCCTGTACTTCACACAAGGCCCCAGGTGCTGTGGGGGCTGCTGGCCTGAGGACCAGCCTTTTTATGGGCAAGTCTCTGAAGCCCTGTTTTTCAGATTACATGTCACGACCTGCTTGTGGAAATGAGTCAAGGCTGGGCTTAACCAAAGGAAATGGAACGGAATAGCGTGGAAACTCTCAGCGTGTGCCGCATACAGAGGCAAAAGTGTTGAGAGACGTACTCCTAAGTTCTATATGCGAGTGTGTATAGAGTGGGTTGTAATCTATCATATATGATTTCTTACTCTGGATGCATTTGGAAAATGTCCCTCAGGATTTCTGTGAAGTAAGAAATGAGGGGGGAAGCACTGTAGTGGTTTCACCCTAAAAAGTAGTATGTTTGCAAGCGTAAAATCCACATGTGTCTCCACGGGTTTTTGCTGCTCTGATTCTGGTATCCAGATGTTGGGATTTATCCCAGAGCAGAGACTGTAAATAGAAGAGAAAGTTTTTTTTTGTTTTTTTTTTTTTTTTAATTTTAAAGATCAAATTCCAGGGTTGAATTGAAATCTTGGCTGTGTATTGCTTACTGGAGAGTACATGTTAATTCTGAGCATGTACTTTAAAAAAAGTAAAGAAATCTAATTGCAGTGTGGTTATTAATTTTTAACTGATTCTTTGTGGATTTTCTGGAAAGTACTGTCCATTTGCATTATGCATTCACTGCTAATATGCTCCTAGTATCAATATCCAAAAATAAACAATAACACCGATTTATATGGACCTCCAAATTAGTCTCATAAAATTTTACGGTAGTGGTAGTACTGAGGCAACTGAATTTGAGGCTGACAGAAATATACAACTCTGACCATGTGATTCTTATGTCCTTTGTTTTAAACCCCAAGTTTAATATGCTTTTATGCTTAAGTTTAATCGTCCCTAATCAAAAGTGTATGCCTAAAGGAACAGTCAAAAACAAGTCACATTTTTCATGACTTATGTTGTTTGAAAAAACTCTCAATTCAAATACTTGCTTTCTATTATTGTTTGGGAAAAATAAGTTATGTAAATTTACCTATTTCCTTGCATATTGTGAAAGGGATCTGGAGCCTACTGGTTAAACTAGTGGTGTGGGCTTCCTATTTGGCTGTCAGTGGAGGTTGTCTCGGAAGAATTACACATAAACAGACAATATTAGCAATGAACAAAGCCATCAGGAAAGAAAACAGACCTAAAGAGAGAAGATATTTTTATCTTATGAATAATTTAAACAGTATGCTGCTGCTTTTACTTCTTAGTCTTTAGGAATGGAAATCAGAACTGAATTTAAAAACAAAACAAAAACCCTCTAAATCATGTGCTGTAACACATACCTGGTAAAGAAATGTGGCTGTCGATAAAAAAATAACAAGAAGGGGACGCCTGGGTGGCTCAGTCATTAAGCGTTTGCCTTTAGCTCAGGTCATGATTCCTGAATCCAGGGATCGAGTCCCACATCGGGCTCCCTGCTCGGTGGGAAGCCTGCTTCTCCCTCTCTCACTCCCCCTGCTTGTGTTCCCTCTCTGGCTGTGTTTCTCTCTGTCAAATAAATAAAATCTTTAAAAAGGAGTTTTTTTGTTTTTACTTTCCCCAGCCTCATTGAAATGTAACTGACATTTAATATTTATTTAATATTATGTAAGTTTAAGGTATGCAACATGATGATTTGATACATGTACAGATATGTTGCAAAATGATTACTAGAGTAGGGTTAGTTAACATGGCCCTGACCTCAAATAATTATCCTCTTTTTTTTTTTTTTTTTTTTTTTTGAGAGAGAGAGAGAGACAGAGTACAGGTGGAGAGACAGGGCAGAAGAAGAGTGAGAAAGAGAATCTGAAGCAGACTCCACGTCCAGCATGGCTCAGAGCAGGGCTCCATCTGAGGACCCTGATCATGATCTGAGCCAAAATCAAGAGTCATTAACTTAACCATCTACGCCACCCAGGTATCCCTAATTTTGTGTGTGTGTGTGTGTGTGTGTGTGTGTGTGTGTGTGTGTGAACAGTTAAGACCTACTCACCTGGCAACTTTCAAGTATTTCTAGATATTTCAAGATACAGTACTCTTGACTATAATCCCCACACTGTGCATTATATCCCAGAATTATTCATCCTCTAACTGGAAGTTTGTACCCTTTGATCAGGATCCCCCCATTATCCTACTGCAACCCCTAGTAAAAGCCATGCTCCTCTGTGTCTATGAGTTTGGTTTCTTAAGACTCACTTGTGGGGAGATCACACACTATTTCTCTTTCTCTGATTTTTTCAATTAATATAATGCCTTCACAGGTTTTTTCTTTAACATGTTTTACATTATTAAGAAGTGTATGTCTTAGAAAACCTTTTGGTTGATATTAACACATCATATCAGTCAATTAAAGGACTTAAGTACTATTGTTTTTGCATCAAGTAAAACTACTTAGATTTACCTGAAAATAGAAAAGTAACATGTTATATACAACCTTAATTATTTTGTGTCATAATGACAATAATGTTTCAATCATCAGTTCACTCAGTGAGGATTAAAATATGTGATGCTTGTTCATTGCCTTTAAAATGGCCAAATAACATCATGGATAGCTGGCATTATAGGAAGCTTTATGTTCTGGAAAGTCAATCTTCCTTTTGGGGCATGGCAAGTCACTTCCCCCTAGTATCAGTTTTAGGAGCACTGTGTTAGTTGGGCTCGCTGGGAAGCAGATGTTGAGACAGAATTAGGAATTCAAGAAGTTTATTAGAGGGGGTGGGGTGGGGGTGTACCTGTGAATGATAAAATGAGGAGGGAGCAGGTTTGGACAAGGAAAGCCTCAGACCAGACACAGATTGAACAGTTTGACCAACCCCATGGGGAGCCCTGGAACAGAAGGTTGCCTTTGGAGGGGTCCTGCATTGGGCAGAAATGGCCAGGCTCTCACCCCCCTCTGTGTTCAGTTATTGGCTCAAGGATGTCTGGCATGGGGCAGAGCAGGAGCTGGGGACAGCCGAAGGCAGCTCAGGTGAATGCTGGGTTCTTTGTTGACGGGAGAGCTAGGAAGCATCCGCCCATGGCTGCTCCGTGCATCTCCAAAGAATGGGATGTAGCCAGCTCCTCTGAAAAGACCACACAGTCATCACTTGCTTGACATCGCTACTCCACTGTTACCATCTGCAGGATTATCTTTCACTCATAGCAGTTGCCCATTGTTCACGGATCTATATGATTTTCCCAGCGTGGAATAGCTTTTTGCGCTTAGCACTTGGATTGAGGACTCGGGTGTCACAGAGTTCCACCAGTGCCAGCATGATGGAAAGTTAGAATGCTTCAAAAAAAATCAGGGTGTCTGGGTGGCTCAGTTGGTTAAGCAACTGCCTTCTGGTCATGATCTCTGAATCCCGGGATCGAGTCCTGTATCGGGCTACCAGCTCCATGGGGAGTCTGCTTCTCCCTTTGACCTTCTCCTCTCTTACTCTCTCTGTCAAATAAATAAATAAAATCTTTAAAAAAAAAATCAATGATTACTTAAAAAATCCTTTCAGAGTACGAAATCTATTGTTTGAATGTTTCTTGGGTTTAAACCTCTGGACAAGCCATTTTTTACTCTGTTTTTGATATCATTTGCCTCTTCTGTTACTCAAACATCAAATTTCTCTAAGGTTTTTGGTTAATTCTGGTATTGGTTATTCAGGTTCTGAGTTTAAACACCCAAATCATGTTAGGCATGGCATCCACTTTGCGCCCCCACCCCCGCCAGCCTCTGAGCCAGTATTTGGACTTTATTCTTGTTTGTCTTGGGCCTAGGTTGTGCCATTGTCTTTGTGCTTGAAGTGAAATGGGATCCAAGAGGAGGCAATCTGTTTCCTACCAAGTACTGTGCTTGAAGGCAGAAAGCTCCCCACATGGGTCACCAGAAGGCAGCTCTACTCCTCTTCCCGTCATGTTCCTGCTTCAACCTCTTGCTTCCACCAGATTTGGGGATTTTAGGCCAGCAGAAACAACGGGGGAAGGTTGCTCTCATGGGTTTCCTTGTCCTACTCCTGCTATTTCCTCCCCAGGCCACCTTCCAGGCTTCCTGAATCAGCAAGGTATGTGGCTTCAGTGCTGTGTGGAGTTTTCTGTCCCCTCTGGGCATCTACAGGTGCCCTTCATACTGTAGTGCTTCTTCTGTTTGCCTTGTGGCCTCAAAAGAGATTGAACCCCCATGTCTCTTCTCTTTCCCGGGTTAATATAATATCGAATATTTTTCTTTATGGTCTGATCATACAGTCAATAACATTAACATTATTTTATGTGTTTTTCTCCATCTTGAGGAAAGACTGTACATTTCTCACTTTTCTCTGTGTTGCTGGTCAAAGTGTTTACGAATATTGCCCTCATGACTTCCCTTCTTTTAAATGTAGCTCAGTGCCTTTGTCTTATTCATTGGGATCATTAGCTTTACCCCTCATCTTACCCCGTACTCTTTGTTACCTCTGTGTGTGGTTAAGTGTATCTGCAAGGCTTCTTCTCTTGTTACTGTTTCACTCACTTAAAGCCACTTCCTTAACTGATGTATCATAGAAAATAAAGTAATTCCTAAGCAGGAATGCTGCAGTGACGTTAAACACTGTTCTATCTATTTCCATGCTTGTACTGTTTAGTATTCTAGGATTTGGATAGTGGTAGTAAAAACCATCTCTTGTTCGAGGCACACTTGCAGTAATCTTTGCCTTTGGACGAAAAGTTTTGGAATGCCTTTGGAGAAATAGAATGCCTAATAAATAGGACCTCAGTCGAAGGGATTATGACTTATCCCATCTTGAAGACTGAAATTTAAAAGTGTTACAATATGATTTTTACAAATCATCACACTCATCTATTAAAGCCAACACACATATATGTAGCAATATTTTTTGAATGAGCTGACCAGCAAGTGCACACGTGTTTAGAGGAAACATTCTCTTCCATTCTCTCTCTCTTTTTAAAAGATTTTACTTATTTATTTGAGAGAGAGAGAGAGTGCACAAGCGGGTAGGGAAGCAGAAGGAGAGGGAGAATCAGACTCCCCACTGAGTAGGAACCTGGATGTGGGGCTGGAGCCCAGGACCCTGAGAGCATGTCCTGAGCCAAAGGCAGACACTTAACCAACCGAGTCACCCAGACACCCCTCATCCACTCTCAAATGGTATCTCAGGTCATCCATAATGTTATGCTCCTTCTAATGGCTAATTAAAGGCTAAATAAAAGGCTAAAATGGCTAAATAACTAATGCACAGTTTTATTTTCAAATATTGAGAGCTCATTTAATTCTTAGACTTCAATCTTCCATACAGTTTAAGGTTTCTTGCCTCCTTTGATTCTGACCAGTTTCGTCTTGAGAAACTCTGTGTGGAGAAGGGTGTGGACTGGGTCCCCTTTCCCACCTTACTTGTCCACTTCTTCTAAGGGCTTGACTCCTCCTGTATCCTTGAGATTCATGGTGGGCTGAGTTCTGCAGACCAATGTTGGGGCAAGTCTAAGCATGCTCTCTCCTTCAGTACTCTGGTAGCTCTCTTTAGAACGATGGTCTCTGCTGAACCTCTGACACCAGAACTTTAAGTTCTTAAGTTCTTGACCTCCTACAAGTAAAAGGAAAAATATCATAGACTGAACTATAAAAACCACTTTCCAATAGCAAATGTCAAATAAAATAGCTCCAAATCATACACAGTTTTTAGAAATGTTATTCACTTGCTGACACACAAGGAAAAACTTTGTATTTTCTCCCCAATCTCAGTTAATTCTGTATCTTTAGGAGCAAAGAAGAAAGGTTAAATATGCAGGTGGTGCTTACACATCTTTATGGGACAAGCACTTCAAAAGACAGACCTAGAACATTCTGAGGGTCTTCTGAAGAATCCAAGGGAATTGTCCACAACACATGGGTTCTTCCCCATGTTGTGATGATTTACTCTGTACCTTTCAGAGCTTCTTATCTAAATGATCATGGTGATGTTTTCTTCGGTTAAAGTTCTAAAACTTCTAAGCTGTTCAACATTTAACCATCAAAAAAATTTTAGCTTTTTCTCAAACTACTGTATCTTGGGTCACTGATCCTTACTGATCTTTAAGACCCCCCACAATGAGGCCCTAGAAGTCTGGGAGATGTTCTGTAATAACATGTGACTCAAAGGATTCAACTTGGCAATCCACTTATAACTCGCAAGGTGGAGAGCACCGTCTGTGAGACCCAGTGATGAGGATATAACTTTACAGATCTTTATGTACCGGATTTTAAAATTTTATTCTAAAACAGCATATTGCACTATTGAAATTCAATATGGAAATATTTCTCTTGGCTTTAAATAAAGTTTGCAGCGATGCATATGTTAGCAACTAAAAATAGAGAAAGTCCCAAATTTCTCATTTTCCCATAGTTATTGGGGGTGATTTCTCCCCCATTTCAGGGAATGTATTGCCTGGTATCACTGGGGCCAGAACACAGAAGCATTTAGGACCTTCTCCTGATAAGCACCTGTAGCTTTGGGTGTTTGAATCCATGTGCTTGGTGTGTGTCCAAGTGAAGAGTCTCCCTGAACATGGGCAGACACAGGAAGACCCAGTGTCTCTTACATGACGATCACTCCACCTGAAGATGCCATTTCCCTACTGTGTGGCTTCAGATAACTTGGTTAGGTTTGGCTAGGTGTGCCAGGCAAGAGTGAGGACCGACCTCAGGGTTGATCAGTGAAGGCTAACAGCTCTCACAGCCCCTGCAGATCCTGTAGTCCAGCAAATAAAGTGTGTTTCTCACTTGGTCCGTTGAGGGGGTTCCTGGTGTGGAGGCTCTCCTGGGTAGCTCTCTTTCTTGTAAGCAGTGGTTCAGGAACCCAGCCGCTTTCCCTCCCAGCCTCTGTCCTTCACTGGTTCCCAGAGCCTCTCCATTCAACCACTGGGTGGGAAAGAGAATGGGGAATTCCTTGGGGGCGGGGGAGGGTTTCACAGGTCAGGTTTCCCCTCACTTCCCATTGGCCAGAATTTGATCACAAGACCACACCTGATTACAGAAGAGACTGGGAAATGTAGTTTCGCTGGGCACCTGGGAGGAAGGGGACAGTTAGCAAATGCTTAACCATTGTCTGATGAACCCACAAAGTGCACCAGAAGCCTAGTTGAGTCATAATGGAGCTGTAGGTTCATCATTTCATATTTTTTCAAGTTAAAGTAATAAAATATATTTATTTTGTTCACTTAACCACTATATAGTACATCATTAATTTTTAATATAATTTGTTTTACTTTTTCAGTGTTCCAAGATTCATTGTTTATGGCCCACACCCCATGCTCCATGCAATATGAGCCCTCCTTCATACCTACCGCCAGGCTCACCCATCCCCCCGACTGTCCCTTCCAAAACCCTGTTTGTTTCTCAGAGTCCAAAGTCTCTCATGCTTTGTCACCCTCTCTGATTTACCCCATTTCACATTTCCTTTCCTTCACCTAATGTCCTCCGTGTTACTTCTTATGTCCCACATTAGTTTCTGATGTGGTGTTCAATGATTCATTAGTTGTATAAAACACCCAGTGCTCATCACAACATGTGCCCTCCTTAATGCCTGTTATTTCACATTCTTGCCTCCATAAGCTCTCTTTTCTTTTCTTCTTCTCTTTCTCTTTCTATGACGACACGATAACAGTCTTTTTGTTCATTTTGTCTCATGCCAGGATGTGTTGTATGTTGTTGGGGGGTCGTAAATATTATATATAGTCCTCTACATATTGTGAGCCATAAGACCTTGCTGCGCAATGAGGAACACCCCTCTTTCATCACCAACCCACTTCCAAACATCTTGGCAAGAACAAACCCATAACCACATACATGGGTAGATGCCAAATCAGAACACTTGAGGTCAAGAAGATGGCAGAAAATCCATGTCTCTTCATTTAACCCTTTGAACTGACTCCAAAGTGATCCAGGACAGACTAGGCCAGTGGAAATTCCCTGTGAGTCGTCCCTTAGACTCTTCCTCCTTCTAATACCCAAGCTCATACTCTGGCTCAAAGAAATTACTGGAAGAAGTTCTACAAACAGGCACACTGCTACAGAAAAGCACAACCACCTTTGAGGGATATTGTTCCTGGTGGTTGTCAGCTGAGTTGAGAACCAGTTCATATATCCACCCACAAACAAGAAATAAGTCATCATTGATTCATTTCATTAGCACTAGAAATAATTGGACTAATTGACATCATTCTTATTCTCAAGAAATGTTCAGGGAGGGAGGGAGCTCAACAGGAGATGCACAGCCAGATGCCACGGGAGGCTCTGCCTAGGCATTCCATTTCCCTAGATATGCAGTTGTTTCTGAGAGGCTGAGCCCAGGAACAGGTGCCTCTCATGAGCATTACACTGGCATTCTCTGTGGGGACTGAGGACTGGAGACTAGACCAGAATGTTTCTTAGAGCTACTTCCGGCTCTCTCTTACTGTGTTTCTTTAGATGTAGACACAGTGATTAGGAGGAAAAATGCCTTGGCCCCAGAGTAGAGCCATTAAACACTAGATATAAGAAAGAGGGATAAAAAAGTGGAAAAAAAACCCCAAACCAAAAAACAAGATGAAATCAGAGAAGGAGTCAAACCATAAAAGACTCTTAACCATAGGAAAAAACTAAGTTGCTGGGGCAGCGGATGGGGTAACTAGGGGATGGGCATTAAGGAGGGCACGGGATGTAGTGAGCGCTAGGTGTTATATAGGACTGATGAATCCCTGACCTCTACCTCTGAAACTAACCATATACTATATGTTAATTAATTGAATTTGAATTAAAAAGGGAGAAATGTATTCTCTTAGGGGCGTGGGCACTGAAAAATGAGCTCAGGTCACAATATTGTGATTGTGGCAAATGTATATTGTGTAGTAACCACTGCCTGATGTTGTCACGGGAGAGTTAAATTTGGAAATGTGCAAGAGAGGTTCTTCCTCTGTCAAGAGAAAAAGGAGGAGAGTATGGGTGAAGCTACAGAGAAACCTTGAGAGTGAAAGGCTCACAGTAAAAAAAATTATATTTTGTGGCTTCAATCTTCTTGATGTGATAGAGAACAAGGCCGTCCTCTCTGAGTGAGGTCAGAGAGTTTGGGGTGAGGGGCAAAAAAAGACCAGGTCTTCAACATCTGTGCTGGGTATTACATAGGAAGTGAATTAGAAATGAATACAAAAAATTCAGAGGTAGAAACAGATTCCAAAGGAGCTTAAACAATTCCAGGATTTCCGGTAGACCTGACCAGTAGCATTGCATGGCACAATTTCTCTAGCAATGCTTCATCTCTGGGTTGGGTGAAGAAAGGGGGATCGAGGGGATGGCCAGGCTTCTGGATAGTAAGAAGATGAGAGGTTTCAGGGTACCAGGAGGAAGGTAAGGGGCTGCCCATGGGGAGGTCAGTGAAGCAATAAATTGATGAAGGATCTAGAAAAACAGAGACTAGTCCAGGAAGAGGAGCCTTCACGAGGAAGCAGGGAGTTTCAGACAGAGCCAAAGGAAGATGGAGGAGGGAAGGCTGTGGTTACTGGGAGTAGCTGCCCTTAGACAGATTTTTGCCCTCGGTAGGTCCAACCCCGCACGGGCTGTGTACCTTACTTAATCATTTCAGCATTTTGGCTGGCTTGGCATGAGGGTTTCTGTGTTTGCTGGAAAAAGATACTCTGAGAAAGGCAAAGTAAACCCCTATCTCTTCTGTCTCATAAGACCACATTGGGAGCGTTGGGTTTAGCTCCAGACATTTCTTTTAACTGTGTTTTCTCCACAAATCCTAGTGGCTGCATCTTGGGAATCCAGAATGTGGGCACTTCTCAGCCGCTGGCTTTCTGGTCCAAACCCCCATTATCCCATGCATGGATCCTGACTCTGTTTCCCTTACCACCCTCCCTTCTTCTGCTCTGACCTTTTGTAGGTCTGCTCTCTACAGGCAACAAGTGAACTGTTAGAACCTTAAGTGAGAGCACGCCGCTTCACTGCTACAAACCTTCTGGTACTTTCTGCCTGACTTACAGTGAAGACTCGGGTTTTCCCAGTGGCACACGATACAACATTGGACCCCATTACTTCTTCGAGCTCATCTCCTACCGTCTAACCCTTTGTTCTCTTTACCTCACCCACAGGGGCTTTCTTGGTGTTTCTCAAGCATTTCTGGCATGTTGCTATCCCAGGGCCTTTGCAGTTGCTGTTCCTTCCGTCTGGAATATTCTGTCCAATATTTCTGTGGCTTATTCCCTCACTTCCTTCTGGTCTTTATCATCGTTCTAGTAAGGCCTTCCCTGACAATGCCCCCTCTAACGTCACCCTGGCTTCCCTTCACAGTTTTATGTCTCCTTCTCACCTGCCATTCATATGACTATACTCCTACTACTCTTCCTCCTCTTCCTCCTCTTCCTCTTTCCTCCTCCTTCTTCACAGTGTGTCTCCTCCCATGCGAAATCAAGTTCTTAAGGACAAAGCTTCTCATTTGTTGTTTGTGGCTGCATGCGCATTTCACACAACAGTCCCTGGCATGTGGTAGGAGCTCCATGATGGTGGCTGAAGGCATAATGTTGAATGACCTGGCTCTCAAGTCACATACAGTCACCCATTGTAGAATTTTGGGAAAACTCAGAAGAGCAGAAGAAAATAGAAACAGTCCATAACTCTATCGAGAAATACTTCCCACTAATATTTTGGCGTAGAGTGTTCTTTTTTTTTTTTCCCAACATATGCATTCAGATTTGATGTGTCAACAGGGATATCAGTAATTAGAACAGGGTTGTGGGAGTATGACCAGGAGGATAAAGATCTGAGATTACATCATCTGGAGGACATTTTGAGGGATGTTTGGCCCAGAGATGAGAAGATTTTGGGGATCATGATGAATGTTTTAGATATTATGGTGTCTAAGATAAATTATACATATTCTGCATAAATCTAGATGAGGACAGAACCTGCGTTTATGGGGAAAGTTACAGAAGGGATGCTTTCAGCTCCATAGAAAGATCAGTTCTCTCCAACTGGCCACCCACCAGTGGAACTAAATTTCAAAGGACAGAACTTTCCATCACTGAGAGTTCAAATAGAAATTCTGTGGCCATGTTAGTATGTTCTACTTGTGGGCTTTCATCTGGACACATACAGGTGGTAAAAACACACTTTAAAAAACTTCTGACAGTTTTAAACGGGTAACAGTAAATTTGCTAACAGTAATAAGATATTTCGTATATTTCTGTGGCTATTTTTTTCTATAAAATAGCCTTTTCATTTTTTATGTAGCCATGACTTGTATAGAATACCTATTTACTGCTTTTTCCCCTGTTTTATCATGTCACTGAAACTCCCAAGTTCAGTGTCATATTCTTTTGGAAGAAGGTGAATTAGTCATGCATAAGATACATTGAATGAGTAGTTCATTTTCCCTTAACAAACGATTTCTCTATTTTTAGAAGTACGATACTCCAGACACATCAGGAACACATTAAGCTACATAATAACTAAGATTTTAGAGCCATGTTTTGAAGACCCTCTAAGCCCAGTTGATATAAACACAGTTAAGTCTGTCACGGAGATGATGTCACTTGTCCTATAAACGGAGAATCATAGCAGATCAGTGGAATTCATAAACAAGCCATTAGAAAATACATACAAAGAAAAGTCAGTAATTTGAGTAATTTATGTTGAAGAACCTCAGGGCATCTTGGTAGATTTATAGATGAAGTGATAGAAATAACAGAGTGTAGTATTTTTACTTTAAAGCTATTGACATTTTCAGATGATCTATTTTTTAAGAAGAGTGACATGAATTCTACTTGAATTGCACAAGTTCTGATGTTAAATGCACTCAGATTATATATTTAATTCGATCTGTGTTTTAAATCAGTTTGAAGTAAAACTTTTTTTTTTTTTGGAATAAATTTGATGGTGTTTGAACCTCAGTCGTTCACAAAATAAATTTTAAATTGCTTCAGGTTCTATTTAAGCCTGACTCACTGCCTTAAAATTCATGCTATGATTTCTTTTTCAGATAATGTCAGTCATTAGTGTCAACTCTATAAGGCTCACTTTATTCTCTAGCAAATGGCAATATATGGCATCAAATGAGGCCCTCACATTATTATAAATACAGTATAATTGTCATAATAATGTAAGGCGAAATAGGAGACATTGCATTTTTTTTCTTTTTTTTTTTCTTTTATTTTCTTTTTCAGCCAGAGCTATGCAAGCAACCCACCTTTATGCTGTGGCTTTATTTGGATTAGCAAAATGATTGAGAGGATTTTTACTCAGGTCATTGTGGTTGGGTAATCTGGACTTTTCTTCAAATTTGATTTGAATGAAGCATCTTAAACAGAAACATATGGGCATGTGAAAGCCAGCATCAGAACTCTTACAAGGCAATAAAAAGAGTAATAAGAATTTATAATTGGATGACATCTTTCATCCAGATGGTTTCGACAGCGCTCTGAAACCTTGTACAGAAAGGCAAGACAGGCACACGATGCCCACTTCCCCTTGGCCTTGTGGTCTGTTCCAGAAAGGCGATGGGAGCTCCATAGAAAGGTAACTGTGTCCAGTTAGCCGAGGACTCAAGTGTACCAACTCCCTACCCCTGATCGCCTCCAGGAAGTGCTACCTAACCCTGTGCTATCTTTAAGAGCTCAGACCTACTGGGGACATGGGGCCCTGGTAAGGCCCCTGGGTCCTGGCCCTCTTCAGGCACCTTCCTGAGCTTGCCAATGAGTTAGCCTCCTTTGTCATCAGCACCATGGCCCCTCCTCTAGCTGGGAAGTCGGTCAGTAAGTTGACATGAGGCTAATATTTTTGGAGGCAGAAGGAACAGTTTCATACCCAGGAGAAGAGTCCACTTCAGGAAGGATCGGATTGAGATAAAAAGGACCTACCTTGGGAAGATCTGGAAGACAGGCTCTGGTGCCTACATGTGTGTTGCTGCATGAGGGGGTGACTAGGCCTGACTGCTGATCGGGGAGCCTGACCCCTGGCTGCACCTACCCTGTGGAGGGGTGTTGTTCTCCCGCAGGGTCCTCGTTAGTGTCTTTTTTTTTTTTTTTTTTTTTTTTTGCATTGTAGGCGAATCAGCCCATGTTGGGATTCTGAGAGGCCTTAACTAGTCCACTCACCGTGGACTTGCAGTTTATTCATAATTTTATTTAAATTTTAAAGTTAACGGCAACCCACTGTGCCCAAACCAGTGACTCCTTAGGGGGACGGGGTTGTCTTTTGCGGGGATGAGAATGATTTGGAGCTCGATAGAGGCGGTGGTCACACGACATTGTGACAGTGCCAAATGCTGCTCATCGTTCACTTTAAAATGATTGATTCCATGTTTTGTGACTTTCACCTCCGTTCAAAAATGGCAACAGAAAACTATTTTCGAATGATGCTAAAACAATCCTGAGGTCGAGGTGCTGGTTTTGCACATCAGACCTGGAGTGGAAGATGAACAGGAGGACAATCCGACCCACAGTAAGTGCACCTGCTACCTCCCGGAAGGGGTGTGGTGCTCACTGCATGGGACTGCCCAGCCCGGATGCACACAGGAGCGCGCAGGGGCGGGAGAGGCGCGCAGAGGCGGAAGCTTCGGTAGCCCGGAACCTACTCTAAATAACTTCTTCAAAAAACATGGTCATGATTTCAACTGTCTGAAATTTTTAACATTTTGGGGCTTAATCACTTATTTCTTTCCATCCTCCCATGTTAAAAAAGAACTCAAGGGCGCCCTGATGGCTCATTTGGTGGGATGTCTGACTCTCGTTTCTGCTCGGGTCCTAATCTCACGGTAGTGAGGTCCAGCCCTGTTTCAGGCTCTGTGCTCAGTGTGAAGTTTGCTTCAGCTCCTCTTCCAACCCCGCTGTCCCTCTGCCGGCTCTCCCTCTCTCAAATAAATAAAAAAAATCTTAAAAAAAAAAAAAAACAACCCTCAAAAGTCCAATATATCAGTCTAGAGTGGCACTGTCCCATAGAAATAGAAATGAAATTTGATTTTATATTTTTTTTGCAGCCACATGAAAAAGAATAAAAGTTAAAAAAAAAGGAGAAATTAATTCTAATCAGGTGTATATTTTAAATACTTTCTCAGTTTGGACTAGTCACCTTTAACTGCTTAGTAGTCACAGGAAGCTAGACCATCAGGGCAGCCCCAATCTAGAGTTACTATTTTTGTTACATTCTATGTGGGCTCAGGAGATGCTCAGTGAGTTAAAATGTAGGTGGATAATGAGAACCACCACAATTCACGTTTGTTTAGAGTCTCTCCCTACCGTTGAAATCTTTCCAAATAGGTCAGCTCCTGACCTACAATATCATGATAAGGTCAAAGAAGCCTTATTCCTGGGGTGCCTGGGTGACTCAGTCGTTAAGCATCTGTCTTCCCCTCAGGTCATGATCCCAGAGTCCTGGGATTAAACCCCATATCAGGCTCTCTGCTCAGTGGGAAGTCTGATTCTCCCTTTCCCAGTCTTCCTGCCTGTGTTGCCTCTCTCACTGTCTCTTTCTCTCTCTTTCAAATAAATAAATAAAAACTTAAAAAAAGAAAACCTTATTCCTTTGCATTTTAGAGGTGAGAAACCTGAGATCCTGAGAATATGAGAATATGATCATTTATTCCTGCCTCGGAAGTCTTTTCTGCCGTTCCAGTTGCTTAGTGGTCCTGTGTAGACTGGGCAGTCTCTGGTCTTGGGGAGAGGAATTTTGCAGCTGCAACAGGAGCCCACAGTCATTTCCCAGAAGAGAAGATGAATCTCTGAGAAGTCAAGTAGCTGTGTTGGTGGCCACATGTAGATCAAGAGCAGGGCTTGAACAAGAGTCACACTGAGCTCTGTGGCTTTGGTGTATAAGCAGGAACCCAGGACACCCCCTGCCCCTCAGAGTTTGGGCTGGGATCAGTTCCTCCCGGCCACATGGCTGAAAGCAAAGGGCTGGGATACATTGTGAGATGGAACGAGTCCACTGAATCTGTGATCTCTGACCGACTGCTTCACTACTGGAACCACGCAGGCCTAGGGCAGGCTCTGACTAGACACTAATTCCAGAAATCTGGATCACCCCCCACCAGTGCCTCTCCCACTGCAGCTCAGCGGGAAAGCAGGTGGTGACTGGATGGGGCCCAGTTCTCATTTGACCCCTTGGTCACTTTGGATACTCCCCTGTCTCCATAGTCCGGGTGCTGTGAAGGAAGGAGGACCAGGTAGACCCAGGGATACGTGAGAACACATTTAATTGTATTTCCTTCCCACAGCACTCAATTCGGAGATTTTATTGGCTAAAAAATATGCATCTATTAAATTTATCTTTTGTTAAGGCTTCACTTATGAAAAGAAATTGCAAGGTTGAGATGACTTCAGCCAAATCAGTTTTGGACATTTTTAAGTACAGATTGGTCATGACTGGTTGCACATTTTTCATGTAGCACCTGGAAAGATGAACACTGAAGAGACCTCCATCGCCCCAGCTGCTTGCATCTCCTTCCATCCACCGTGCTGAGAGTTGGGATCTGAACATTCTGAGAGGATAACCTAGGGTGGGGGGGTCCTTAGGCAAAACAGAGAAGCAGAGAGGATGAGATAGGCTTTTGCACAACTCATAAAAAAGCTCTGATTATAAAAGCCACAACCACCTGTGTTTTCTTATTGGTTGAAGATGTGGATTTTGCAGGAAGTTCCTTCACCTCTGAAATCTCATAGCATTTTGTCTGTATCTTTCTTATAAAAAGTGAGATGGTAGCAAAATCAAGCACAATAACTTAAATGGAAGTGAATCTATGGGGCCAACGTGGCAGAATATTTTAAAATGTGGCAGTGAACACTTTTCACTTCAAATGACCAATATTTATATCCCTCCAAGGTCTCTAAGTGTGTGGTTCACCCTGATTCATCTTCGCGTCTTCTGGGTTGCCCAGATTTAGGTATATCCACTGTGGGGCTCTATAAATACCTGTTTTAGGGAGGAATGAAGGAGGAACTGGGAAAGGTGTTTTGAAAATCATGAAATAGTCACCAGTGGAAGATAACCAATTTTTTTGGTAACAGATGCTAAAAAACCTTTGATTTTTAATTTTGTTTTTATTTTTAATTGTAAAATGCCCACACCATAAAATTGGCCATCTTAACCATTTTAAATGCAGAGTTCAGGGATGTTCAGTATATTTACATTGTTGCACAATCTCCAGAACGTTCTCATCGTGTAAAACTTATCCACAACTTCCCATTCCCTCCTCTCCCTGCCCTTGGGAACCACCATTCTGCTTTCTGTCTCTGTGAATTGGTCTCCTGCGGGGACCTCATAGAAGTCGAATGGTGCAGTTTTTGTCTTTTTGTGCCTGGATTATTTCCCTCAGCATCATGTTCTCCAGATTCACATCCATGTTGTAGCAGAGGTCAGAATTCTTCTCTTTTTAAGGCTGAATAATATTCCATCGTACATATAGACCACATTTGGTTTTTCCATGCATCTGTTGATGGACACTTGGGTTGTTTTCATTTTCCACCATTATGAAGAATGCTGTTATGAACCTGAATATACAAATACCTTTTTACACCCCTGCTTTCAATTCCTTTGGGTATATACCTAGGTGCCAAATTGCCGGATTGTGTTTTTAAGTTCTTGAGGAACCTTCATACTATTTTCCAAAGCAGCTGCACTATTTTGCGAATCCCACGAACAATGCATGAGGATTTCAGTTTCTCCACATCTTTGCCAACACTTCAGCTCTGTTTTTGTTTTTATAGTAGCCATCATTTTGGATGTGAGGCACAAGAATTTTTGTTTTTTTTAAGATCAATGAATGAAGTCATTGAGTGCCACTTGCTTGTCTTTGATCAGTCTGTGCCTTTTAGGAAATCATTCTTCAAAGACGAGTATATTCGGATGTCAGAGGCCTCATACATGTGACATTTGGGAACTGAATCAGGCATTGTTTTGGCAAAGCAACTTCAATGAAGCATCCAAAATGACCTCTTCTCTCAAATCTTAAAAGAAAAATAGTAGATATTGCTTCTTTTTCTTTTTTAAGCACAAATTGATCGCTGTTAACAATGACTCATGGGCCCATACAGAAGTTAAGATTACTTAAGGAAGTATTTGCAGGGTGGTAGGCAGACAGTGATGATCAGAGCGGATCTTGATGGTATTGTCTGTGGTGGGAAATCCTTGACTAAAGGAGCTGTCCAGCAGGAAGGAGGGGCCTTACGAAGGGTTTATGTGCACAGAATGTACTATGACTCTTGGTTGTAGTACAAGTAGAAGGGAAATTTTGGGGGTGTGTGTGTATATGTGTGCATAGGCGCACATACAAGTGTGTGCTTGTGTGTTTTTAGGGGCAAGTGTCTCTCATGTAGGAAAAAATGGCTCTGTTTACTAGGGAAACTCCCCTTGATTACTGCATGAGAAAAAATAAATACTTGCCGAAGTCAGGACATTTTAAGACCATGGATACTGTGACATCACCCAGCAGAGTTAAGTATCAGTTTAGCAGCTGGTATGAAAGGGGTTTGCAATAAGTTATGAGGCCCTGAAACTTTCTAAGTGAGTGTACGCCCTTCATGGCATGATATGAAGACTTTGGTTTAGCCTAAGTGTTTGTTTTAATGAGGTATTGCCGTGTAGCACACTCAAATGAAAAACACATGATGTACCCCAGGCAAGAGAGAAGCAATAACTCTCCAGATTTTTGAAGAAGACTAGTCATACCACAGGCTACCATTATAAGAGAAAAAATAACAAAAATTTTAATACGGTTGTCTGGCCAAATATATTAATTTAAACTGAATGCCTTTTAAAAAATATTATAGCTGTGAGGCAAGGCTTCCATTGGCGAGCATCTTCAAAACCTTCATTTTAGAGGATTCACTGAAAAGGATTGAAGAGCAGCAGCCCTTGCTTATACATGCATTTGGAAGAACTACTGAAAAGTCTTTGATCATTTATGTGAAGCTTCTTCGGGTCTGACACAGAAAGAGTAAAATAAGAAAAAATACATTTTTCGATGGGGTGACTTTTTTGTATTTACATAAGAGTATGGCTGGTTTACTGATTGCAGAAACACGCTGGTAAATTCCACAGTAAGGACACCCGATTGTGGGCTCCAGGGGAGCTGTCCCCTTACTCTGGCCACATGCTGACTTGGGTTCAAATTACCGAGTCAGATTTCTCTTTCTTCTGTTAGGACATGTTTTTGGAAAAAGGTGTTCTATAACCTGGCATGGGCATTAGCTCTGGGTTCTAGTAATGCTCTTTTGAAAAATGTCTGTTTTTGTATATATCCTTTGATGGAGAAATTGGAAGTCTCAAGGTGCTCTCATTCATGGTAGCTCACCAGGCATTTTGCTGACTTCCCAGGTCAGCGAGCACAGAGATGAAAAAGTGATGATGTCCTCAGGAAGCTCTGTGGCTAAACAGGGAGCTAATTTTGACTCAAAGTCTCTAAAGTCAGTTGAGAACCAATAGAGTGTTGGGAGGCGTGGGGGGTCAATTGATGTAATTTTATCGATTGATTTTTTTTATGTTTCTTTTGAGTTGACCTCCTATGTACAAGAGCATCGGGGTGGCAGTGGAGTCCACTATTCTTAGTGACCTTCCATTTCCACGTGTGGCGTTGGAGGGAGCTGAGAGAGTGTGCAAAAGCAATGTCACTGTCAAAGCTTTGTTCTCTTCAGAATATCCGAGATGTCCAGGGATGGTCTATTCTCAGTGCTGAACATGTTGAGGCCAGGGACTGAAATCACAAATCTTCACATTTAGCTCTTCCTCTTACAGAACGTCTCCTGAAGCTGCAAGCTTTTCCATAAAGCTCCCCCTCTCGAATCCTGCTCAGAGAGCCCCCTGTTTCCCAACTAGAAGTGTTCAGATAAGGAGGTGACACGAGGTGGGGAGGCTTCTTGGGGTTTTCTGAGCTAAGCTTTAGGAGACACTTCAGAAATTATTTGCTAGCCATTAAAATGAAAGTACACAAATACATTTCCCCCCTAAAATAGACTCTCCATATCTAGCTAGTAGGTCTTTATTATGTGAAAAAAAATTATATATTTTTTCCTATAGCTTGAAGCCAGTAATGAGCACCTTTGACTCGTATCTAAACAGTGTATCTTGTTGAAACTTCTAAGTGTACATTCCATTCCTGCTAGTTGTCTCTCTGTGCCTGTGAATAATGGAAGGAGGGCCATCCCATGTTGTGAATCTCTTTTTATGTTATTCTCTAAGTGCCATTCTAAACGTGACCAAGAAATACAAAGTACTGGCTTTTATACCAACACAACTGAGCCTTGTATGGAGAGGCAAAAGAGAAATGCCGTATTATTTTTCTTTTTTTCTGTAAGTTTTTCTTTCTTGAACTGACCTGAATTGTCTACACGGTGGTTTCCATTGAAAGAAAGACTCTGGGAAGCTTTTTCTGGACTGGGTTCTGTTGAACACCCTGCATTTGGGTTCTGTCTGACTGTGTCTCCCGGAGCTCGCCCAGCCGTAGTATGTAATTGGAAACACACACATTTGCAACGGCGCTTGACTCTGAAGAATGGTACGGACATTTTTCCCAGCTTTGTTCTTTCTTATTTTGTCCCTGTGCCATGATTTTTAAAATTGAATTCAAATTTACAGCTTTTAAAAGAAAACCACAAGAACATGATTTTTAATCTCATGAGATTTGTTTGCCCCTGTTCTACATATAAAATAGCAATTGCCTTAATATATCCAAGCCAGACTTATAAAACAATTAAAGTTTGCATCTCTTTATTCATTTAGCTCTTTAAAAAACCATTCTTTTAACAGTTAAGGAAGAACCTGTCCTATAAAAGCCAAGCAGAAGTTTTCCCTCTGGCGAGTCCAAGGAGTAAGGGTAGCTATTGACATGGACCCTTCTTCAAAGTGTCAAGGGAGGGTCAATCCTTGTTTTAAGTGGTAATTTTAGCCTTTAGCCAGATTCCAGTCTTGAGAGGGGAAAAAGATTGTGGAAAAACCATGTCACCACATGGTGAGTGATGTCACCAGCTGGGGAGGTTACCTATAGAAGATGAAGAATCTTATGGTTTATTTGATTTGTGAACTGTTTTTGATTATCCCAATTGAGGGAGGGTCACTTTGAATAATGATGCCTTGACATCCCATCCATAGGGAGTCTACACCTCTGGTCACCAGATGTGTAGGGTAGGCGCTTCAAGCTTTCTGATGGTCCTGTGAGCTGCATGTGTTCAGATCCTGCTCTCAGGGTTTATCCTTGGCTAGGAAAGGCCACCTGAAGCCCACTATGTGCCCCCCACCCTGGGAAAGAAAGGTCTTGTGTATGATGACTGGTGATTAATATTCATGTCTGTAGACCTAGTCCTTGTTCTTTGGTATGAATGTTTGGCATGGGCTTCACTTCAGCTGCTGCCCAAATAGAGATCCTTTTGAGCTAGAATTAAATACTTTGAGCATTTTCTGAGAAAGGAATTTTTCTTGTTTAGATATAACTACAAAACCCTGGATTGTAAATCTTGAAAGGACTTGGAAGATTGTTTGCTTTGGTGGATCTTTATGTTTTCAGATTTTCTTTAGAAGCTTGCAAACTATAAAATGAATCCCATTGAAGTCAAACTCACTATTTAGAAAGAGCCTGCTTTCCCACCGTCTGTCACTGTCATCGAGAATGGCCATGTCCTGTTGAGCACGTAACTGTCCATGTATCAGAGATTTTTAAAAAGTTCTTATTATTTATTTGACAGAGAGAGAGAGATCATAAGTAGGCAGAGAGGCAGGCAGAGAGAGAGGAGGAAGCAGGCTCCCCGCCGAGCAGAGAGCCCAATGCGGGCCTCGATCCCAGGACCCTGAGATTATGACCTGAGCTGCAGGCAGAGGCTTTAACCCACTGAGCCACCCAGGCGCCCCTGTGTATCAGAGATTAGGGAAATGATATCCCCTCCTCTCCAGGAGAATAAGCAATGTAGACTGTAGATTGAGGGAAATTTAGGGCTATTCACGACTGTTCCGCACCCGACTGACGAATCTCCTTTCTTTGCCTCTTTCTTCCCCTGGGGGAACATTTTGGCTTTTCTGAAAAGTTCATCCCTTGGTCTTAGTCCCTTCAGAACTACTAAAACCCAAAGGATGAGGAAATCTATTTTCCATGTAGAACCCTTCAAATAGATGAGGACAATACCCTAATGCCTCTCTCAACTAATCCTCCTTCTTGTCTTTTTCAAAGATAGTTCCCTAGTTTCCTCACTCTACTTTCCCATGGTTTTATTTCCTGTACCAACCCAGCTCTTCTCCCACAGGTGTATTCCCATTTCACTTTGAAAAATGCTTTTCATTCTGTGTTGGTCAGCCTACAACTAAATGTGAATGGGGTATTTCAGATTGGAGCTCAGCAGCAGAGGGCAATGTCTGGAGCTGGAGGGGCTCCCTGTGAGTCACTTGCAGGGTGAAACAGGAGCCAATTGCCCCCTATTCTGGCTTGCTGTCTTCTTTCCCATAGGAGAAGAGCTGTACTGGAGAATTCCACTACTTTTGCATGTGTATGGTCACCTAAGTAATTATTTGCTCATGTAAAAAGTGTAAATAATCCACAAAAATATTAACAATAAAGATAAAAAACAGTTAGAAATCCTACCCTTGAGAAATCACAATGATGAACATGCCAAGCAAAATGAGAACAGTACATATAATATAGGACCTGTATGTGGAAAATCATATCTATGTGGGTTTTTATACTAAGAGAGAATGATGAAAGGATATGTACCAAAATGTTACTTATGATTTGACTTTTTAAAAGTTTTTATTCATTTATTTAATTGGTAAACCCAACGTGGGGTTTGAACTCACAACCCAGTGATCAAGAGCCATGCGCTTCTCCGACTGAACTGGCCGGGTGTCCCTGATTTGACTTTCTGTCAGAAGAATGTGGTACGTCTATATCATCTGCCTCTCTACCTATTTCTGCACCTGTATCTGTCTAAATCAAGACTATTAAAAGGGACCTAGTGTGCTGGTGTGTATCTTGACAGAAGGAATAAAGACATATCTCAGTCCATTAGGTATTTGATACTAACCGGATACTATGCTGGTCTCCATAAAGCTTCTAGAACACAGTTGATCACTTACCTCCCTCCCCCAAGCCTCCTCCTCTAGTACTACTCATCTTGGTAATGGGATCACCATTCACCTAGCTGTTTAGGCCTAAAACCTTGGCGTTCTTGTTTCTTCCTCTTTATCTCTCATCCAATCCATCCATAAGCTCTGTAGGCTGTACACACATCCCACGGTGCCCACTCTGGACTGCTGCCACTAGCACTTTAGTTCACACCGTCACCTCATCCTCTTAGGTACTAAAATAACTCCTCACTCACCCCTTTCCTTCCACTCTTGGTCACCTATAGTCTCTTCTTCAAGAAGAAGTCAGAATGTTTTCTTCAATGTACTAATCAGGTGATACCACTAACCAGAAAAAGCAATACTGCACACTTCCCTGGCAATCTGAATAACATCCAAACTCCTTCTGATGTTCCCAAGTCCCTACATGATCTGACATGTCTCCCAGAGCCACTCCCTCTGCTTCAGCCACACCAGCTCTTGCTGGTTCTAGAATATTCTGTGCTCCTTCCCACCTCAGCGTCCTTGGGCTCACTGCTTCCATTGTCCAGAACATTCTCCCTCATAAACCATTATGACTTACTCCTTCACATTCCTCAGCTCTCTGCTCAAGAGTCATCCCCATCCAACCTCTCCAGGACCCTGGAGGGTCCTGTCTTGACCACACCATCCAAAAAGAGTCATCACTCATCTCTCATCTCTTTGACTATTTTAAGTTTTTCCTATGTATCTTCATCTGACATCATATTGTAAATGTATTTATAGATTTTTTTTGTTGTTATTTTCTGTTCCCCATACTAGAATGTAAGTACTATGGGGTTAGGTTTTTTTCTTATTCATTGCTATTTTTCTAGTAGCTGGAACAGTCCCTGGTACGTGGTAACCATTCAATAAACAAATGGTTTTGGAGACAATCAAAGAATGTGTCCAGGTGCCTTGGCATAGGGAATGTTTCAGGCAAAATCCTTACTCCATGCTCATTCATAATCCTTTTAGAGAGATGGACCTTCTGTGGGCCACAACTCTAGAAATAACTACTTCAGTGTTACTTGAAGAGAATTATGATCAAAGTAATCTATAGTCATGACTCACTTCTTGTCAGTGTGAACCCCAGAGATACATTTAGAAGAACAAGGAGGCCTTTTCATCTTGCTCTGTTGTGTTTTCATCTATGACACTGATATTACATCTAGTGACTGTTTCTCACTCAAATCTCCTCTGGGGACAGCATTCATGCATTTGTGTCCAATTATGTACCCGAAATACATAGCGGGTGAGAAGATCAAGGTATGGGAGGAGAAGCAAGAGCCACCCAGGCACCAAAGCAACTTTCCATGGTATGAGAACTTTCCTTTGTGTTCTTGTCTTTTGATATGTGTACCTGAGTCCACAGGGTGTGGTCAAGTTGGAAATCTTTCACATTCTGGCCCTGAGGAATGAAAGAAATGGCAGGCAGTTTCCTGGTTTGGTCTATCTTACTGGGAATGCAAGAACACCATGGTGAAGTCGGTGTCCCCATTAATGGAGCTGAGGAGGTGTGGCAGCAGGGCGGACGAAGTCATGCTGAGGGAGCAGATGAACTCCAGATTCTGCTGGCCTAACCTAATGAGCATTTGTTTCATGTGCTACCATATGATCCCTCAGGCACCGGGGCTGATGGAAGTTCTACCATCTTAGGTTACTGTCCTGTCAACACCTGGCTTCTAGGGCCACCTTTGCAGGGAAAGATGAGCACATAGTACTCCTATCTGTACTATATGACCCTGGGGACATCTGTGACACCTTTCACTTCTAGTCTATGAACAGAAGGGCCACAGCCTATCTAAGAGTTGGAAAGGTCCAGTGTGGCCAGGAAATCACTCAGATAAATACATTAAGCTTAAAAACTTTTTAAAAAGAATAATAAGTAAATAAATAAATACTAAGAAATTTATTAGTCTTTATCAAAGCCTTTGAAATGATAACAAATAAATAAAATAGCTTCTCAAAAGTTTCCTAAGAAATTTATTAAAAATTTTAAGCATAGTGAATTTTCTTAATAACTTTCTTCAAGTAGCTCATTTCCTAAAGAGACACACAGACGAACACTTGGGTGACTGAGGATCTTCGTGCTCGCTCATAACCAAGATCCGAGTGCTTCAGATGCTGGCTTGTCTGTAGCAGAGGATAAACAATGGAATTCAACCATGGCCAACTCATGCCTCTGTGTATGTGACACGTGATTAATTATACTAAGTCTGAGAATGACCCCAGAGAGATTTTGTCTCAATTCAGAATTTTTAAACCATGTTCTAATTGATTAGCCACAAATCTTATAAAAATTGCTCAGCTTTACCCCTTGGAAATTACCTACCTATAGGGTGGGTTGAAAACAGAGCTGTTAAAAAGTTGCCTCCTGAGAACTAAATTTCAAATTCATCCATCTGTGGGATAAAAACCTAACACCAGATTTTTCTCTCAGTGAAATCCAGACGAGGATGTCTCAATTAAATGTCTAGCCTCAGGACTAGATAGACTTTGGGATGGATTACTATATCATTAGCTACTGCTATATTGGGTGATTTAAATGTGATAATATATCTGAGAACAATTTATGACTTAGAATTTAATTTATAATTACAATTTATAACTTGTAAGCTTGAAAATACAGTGTGGGGTACAAATTGGCACCAACACACTTTTAAAACATTTCTATCCTTCGAGTTAATAGTATTTCTCGATTTTTACCCCCAACTAAATAATGGAGCAAGTTTAAGAAGAACTTGGTTCGTATTACTGGAATATCAGAAGTGACCTGATTCTCTATTAATAAACAAGTGATTTCCTCATGGAGCACTTTTTATTTAATACATGCACCGTGCTGAGCACTGCTTTTGGTCCAGGGTTAAAAAGCTGTCCAGATGGTCAAGATCCCTTTCCACTAAGAGCCTTCATTCCCGCAGGGGACGCAGTTCCCAAGATAATTAAGTAGAATGCATGTAAGGTGTTGACTGAGAGGAGGAAAAAATGAGCAGAAAAGAACAAGGGGTGCAATAAAGAGGGAGTTGGGGTTTTTCATAAAGAGGTAGCAAGCCTGCAGAGAAGGCACAGTCTGA
Source organism: Spilogale gracilis (assembly GCA_004023965.1). Classification (NCBI taxonomy): domain Eukaryota; kingdom Metazoa; phylum Chordata; class Mammalia; order Carnivora; family Mephitidae; genus Spilogale; species Spilogale gracilis. Next base: position 14,326 of record PITA01002801.1, on the reverse strand, counting down.
GCAAACAAACACTTATAGAAGGTGAGGGGCAGCCCCAAGCATGAATGACTGGGGGAAGGGGAATGCCCAGCATAAGGAACGAGGACAAAGGCTCCCAGGTGGCCCTGTGCCTAACATGTGCGAAGAACCAATCAGGAATAATCTCTGACCCAGCCATTCAAGGGAGTCTTAGGCAGCCATTAAAATAATGATGTAAACCTCTATGTCTCCACATGGAAAAACAGCCATAATAATGAGTGAAAAAAGCAGATTTTTGAAATGATGTACTTAGACAATCCCATTATTTTTGGCAAAAAAGTTTTATGCATCACTCTTTGCCAAACATACCCTTGAAAACATAGCTGAAAGGAAATAACTCGAAAGGTTGACAATGATTCCCTTATTTCCTTTAGACCTGGAAAGTTTGCTATGACTTTTAATCAGAATGCAGACTTGGTATTAAAAGACCATTCTATTATTAGTGCTGATATCCTGGTATTGTAAGTGCCACTGAATATTTTAGCCAAATGTTACCAGGAAGGATAGTCACATGGAAATTATACTAAACTCACTAAACAGTCGTTTTTGAAAAAGTTTGCCACAGCTTCCTAAAGTACATAATACCAAATGACCTGTTTGGGGTTGAATTTTGACCCCATGAAATTTGCACGTTGGAGCCTAGCCCCCTTAGTGCATCAGAATGTGACCCCGTTTAGAAATAAGGTCACTGCATATGTAATTAAGTTAACATGAGGTCATACTGAATAGGGCAGGTCCTAATCCAGTAGAATGGCATCTGTAAAGGGGAAATTGGGAGGCAGGCGGGCAGACACATGCATGGACGCACACATGTAGCCACACACGGGGAGCTTACCACGTGAAGGTGAAAATGGAAATCCAGGTGATGCCTCGCCAACCACAGAACACCAAAAATTGTCAGCAACCCCGAAACGAGGAGAGGGTCTTGGAGCAGATTCTCCCTCCCAACCCTCTCGAGGGACCAGCCCTGCTCACCGCCTGCTCCGACTTCTGGCTCCAAGACTGTGAGACATTCCTGTTGTTTAGACCCCCTGTCTGGGCTCCTGGGGCCGCCCCAGGAAACAAATCCATAACCCTTCTGGAAGCGACGTCGCTTAATAATCGGGAGACTAGGTGGTGCCTAACTCCTTGGCATGCTGAAGAAAATTCTGCAAAATCACATGTTATTGCACTCACATAAAGTTTTATCGGGGTACCTGTTGAGCAACAGCAAAGCTTTTTTGGTCAAGGCCATTCACATCATACTCTGTGGCCCCTTGGTCTTTAACAGATCCTGCTGCCTAGGAAAGTTCCTCCTTTCCTTGGCATCTCTCCTGGAGAAGGTGGAGTGGGGTTATGGTCATGAGGAGCAGAAGGTAAGACCGTGGGTGTCCTTTCGGTCACAATCAGGATGCCCTCTTCAGACATTCACTGTGACCATAGTCTGTTTGTTGCCATCAGCCACCAACATGTTGGCTGGGAAGATGGTATTCTAAGGAATGATGTGGGGATTATTTAGCCAGTCATTCCTCAGCGTTCACCGAGCATTATCCTTGTACCAAGCCAGCAGGGAGTTACCTTTGACGAGGATTTCCAACCTGGAGGACAAGTTAAACATGATTCCCGGGCCTGCCTCAGAAGTTCTGCTTCCAGAAGCCTGGGGAGGGGGCCTCAGCACCTCTTTTCCTGAGCAAATGCTGGCCTTCCAGGAAACCCCACACTTTTGTCCCCAGGCCGAATTTCTTCCCACAGGTTTAGTCTAATATGGTGGCCTTGAATTTCACCGCCGGCCCGAGTGCAAGAGCACACAGGTGTCTGTTCCCTGTCTGCCCTGGAAAAAGACTCTCAGATATGAGCATGGAGGACAGTTGGCTCTCTTACTATAAACTGCTGGACTTCCGGCAGGTGGTGGAACTTCCATAAGTCATCATCTAATAAGATGCTCAGAAGGAGGATTTGTCTCGATTACGATGGCCGTACTCAGAATACTGCACATAATTTTCCAATTCTTTACTTATTTTAAAAAAATTTTTGCTGCTTGATTTTGTGCCTTTGTATGTATCAATATTAATATACTTGTGGTTTTTTTTAAAGTAGCATTTCTAGTACAAAGTTAATAACAGTAGATCTTTTAGTAAATGCAGTTAGTAAAGAGAGAAATTAAACCCTTTTTGGCCTCATTACATGGAAGTAATATCTATTGATGTTTTTATGTATTGGTATTTTTTTAAAAGATTTTTTAAAAATTTATTTGACAGAAACACAGCCAGAGAGGGAACACAAGCAGGGGGAGTGAGAGAGGGAGAAGCAGGTTTCCCGCCGAGCAGGGAGCCCGATGTGGGACTCGATCCTGGGTCTCCCGGGTCATGACCTGAGCCGAAGGCGGTTGCCTAACCAACTGAGCCACCCAGGCGCCCCTACCTATTAGTCTTTTAATTAATATGTCAATTTATTTTAAGTTATATACCTCACATGTGAAATAACAAGTTTATCTTAAAAATTAAAACAAAAAATGATTTAAATTACTAAAATTAAAAGTGTTTCCCTTGGAATTTTGTTAATTGCTCTGTTTGTCAGTGTAATTCTGAGTGTATTTTTACGCCATGACTTAGTCCCTGGTGACATGGTGTGCACTCCCCACACTCCCCATATATTGCTGCAGTCTTGCTTTGGCTCTTCGAGGTAATTTCCAGTTTTTTGCCATCCCAGACAGAATTGTGATACACATTATGGCAGATACAGCTAATTTAACTAGCATAACATTTTACAAATGGGCTTCAGTGAGAGAGAGGGGTATGGAGGTGGTTGTAGTTCTTTTTTAATCACCTCTGACTTGGGGTTGCTGCTTCCAGGGAATTTGGTCCACTATGGTCCACTCAAAGTAGTCATGCTACTTCCACGAGCCCAAGAGAACATCCTTTTCCTTGTGTTCCCCTGCACTGGGTGTGTGACAGTCCACACCAGTAAGCCTCTCGTCCTTCTCTTCTTCAGGACTCCTCTTGCAATCCATGTGTCTTTGACCTCACCCTCACCCCCCAAGAGTTAACTATTTTCCCCACAGTAGTCAAAACAGGGTTATGTTCAAGAAATGGAGTCTGAGTGTATCTCTGTTGATCTCATGCCTTAAGGACAAAATGAGCCAAATTTGGCTCACCTCCCTGGCTGGCTCTTCTGGCTTCTGGTCTACCCATCTTTTCTTACCCACAGACTCATATCTCAATCAAAGATGTGATCGCCAGAAGGACTGGGGAACACTGAGACTTCAGGCTTGCTTTCTTCTCTTTTTTGCCCGTTTCCATGAGCTAATGGAGGTGTGCAGGCATTGCTTTTCCCATGGATATAGGGTAACGCCTCTGCTCCCCTGTGAAAAGCTGGTGTGGCTGAAGTCAGTGAAGTAGTGACAGTCAAGAGTCAAAGTCAGCAGGATCTTGGAGCTGGATTGCTTGGAGGGGATGAGGTAGCAAGGTGGCTCACAACTGTTCCCTTTATCCTGGCTCAGGGACTGAGGGCTGCAGGGAGCATTGAGGGAAAGCACTGAGGACAGCGCTGCCCTCTGTTTGGATCATGTTTCAGTGAAGTGCCGGCTTTCTTCCCGCTGAGCCTTCTGTCCGGCATTTAGATGCATAGATCCAAATCAGAGGAGGGTCAGAGCTTGGGCAGCAGTCTAGGAGGCAGGCCCACCAGGAGCATGAATGTGCCCTTTCACAGAGAAGGTGGGCAGGGAGCTGAGAGTGTGAATACCAGAGGCCAGGTGGTGGAACACATGCCAGGAAGGAGATGTGAGTGGGGACGTCTTCACTGCCTATGATCTTCATCCACATCACACCAGCAGAGATGGCTCCTGAGAGTCCTCTTGGATTGCCTTTACTCATTTTCTTGGAATATCTGAAATAAATTTCCCCTTTGTTTTTAAAATTAAGTTCTGATCTTTTGCTATAATGACAAGTGCTATTTGACTCTGCCTCAGCATCGACTCCTTCCAATGGTGGCTTCATGTGGAAAGCGCCATGCATCCCTTCTACAATAATGGATTCTTAATTTGTGACTGTTGGTCACATTGTTTGGAATTAGCATGAACTCTTAAGTGGATTCTTTAGGAAGGATTTCTATTTATGTATGTATGGATGTATATATGTATTTATTTATTCAATTCACTTAGCTATTGTGTAGCACATTGTTAGTTTTTTTTTTTTTTTAAGATTTTATTTATTTATTTGACAGAGAGAAACACAGCTAGGGAGGGAACACAAACAGAGGGAGTGAGAGAGGGAGAAGCAGGCCTCCTGCTGAACAGGGAGCCCGATGGAGGGCTTCATCCTGGGACTCCGTGATCATGACCTGAGCCAAAGGCAGTCACTTAACCAACTGAGCCACTGAGGTGCCCCAACATCGTTAGTTTTTGATGTAGTGTTCAATGATCCATTAGTTGGAAACAGAAGAGGTGGAAATAATTTCCAGAAGTGCTGAGGTTGACATCTCTCCTTAAGGACTTTTAGATATTTCCAAAATAGTGGACACTATTTTTGGCTCGGGAGTTCCTTGCTTTTCGGGTGCTTCCTCAGCGGGTGGTTCCTTTCATGGAAGAACATGTAACCTCCTATCATCCCTCCTGTAATTTGCAATTTCTAATAACAGACCGTTTTGTTATCAAGGATCTTTGCTTCTTATATTTTATTTTACTTTTTATTTCATTTTTTATAAATTAATTTTATTCTATTTAAATTGAATAAGCCAACATGTCATCATTCGTTTATCTCAGATGAGGTGTTCGACAACTTATCAGTTGTGTATAACACCCAGTGCCCATATCATGCTTCTTACATTTTAGCCACACAGTGATATTTTGAAAGATGCTCCGCAATGGAGCGGGGGCAAGTAAGCAGCAGCTCTGATCGGGAGCTGCCCGTTGGGGCGGCTGAGGCTGGGGTGCAGGGAGCTCATTCAGCTTTGTGCCTGTTCTGTTTCATCGTTTGAAATGAACAGCAAAGAGTCGTGTCTACGAAGACCTTGACTTTCTTCCCAGAGAGCTGTGGCTGCCCTTCCTCGTCCAGGGTCAACGAGGTGCTGCCACTTTGTGACATATTTGAATTTATTCTCTGTTTATAGAAATTCAAGCCAGAAAGACTCATAGTTTTGGCAGTTGATTAAAGCCATTTAAGTTAGATTTTTGACACTGTAATTAAATGTGAGCACAAATCAAATAACGCATTCCGTATTCCTTCCAGCGGGGAGGGCTCAGGAGCTGGCTGAGCACCGCTGTTTAGCTGGGGTGAGGTCTCCGGGATTCCAGAGAAAGCTTTGATTTGTAAATGGTTGGGTTGAACGGTGCCTTCCAAAAGACATCTTTTAGAGGTATGAACTAGCAAAATAAATGAAAGAAAATTGGATTAATTTTAATAATTCTACTGCTTTGATTCCAAATCCTTGAACACCTACAAAAACAAAGTGCTCCTTAAAAGAGCAGCTTTGCCTTTGGATACTGGAACTCTCTGTTTCTGTTTATGAGCAGGGGGAGCCAGATGTGTATTTTTAGATGGATGGAGGCATCCAGAGGAGATTGAAGGTACCTGAGAAGCCTTTTCAGGGTGCTGGTTGGAGATCACTGGGCTTCTTGGAGCCTCCAGAGTGAATTCCTTTCAAATTATGTTTTTGAAACCAGACTCAGGCCCCTTCTTCTATTGATTGTTTTCATATGAAATAACATTGAAATCCAGTAGCAAATTGGGATGGATGGAGATGAGTATTCCACATGGGTAGCTGGGATTTTATTGAGAATTACAGTAATGAATGGCGTGAGGATCAGACCCAGGACAGAAACTAGCAGTGGAAGTTCAGAGCAGCTAGTGGGGATGAGTGCCCGTTTCCTGCTCAGAGAGATCTTTGTTGCAAATCTGGCCCTGCCTCTAGGTGCTGACCTTAGATAAAGGACTTAGCCTGTCTAAGCCTCAGTTGATTCATCTGTAAAGTGGGAAGAATAGCACATAATCCATAGGATTGTGGCAAGAGTGAACTCAGATGAATAATAGTATATAAAGCATTTATTGTGATTCTTGGCATTTGATAAATTAATGGCATATGTCATTATTCTAACAACCAACGCCACTCTCCAGGCGAAGTAGAAAAGAGAAGGTGTTTTCTTAGAAAATTTCTTTTTTTGAGTATTTTTTTGGGAGATGTCAGTGATAGATGCTCATTAGAGTGTTTATTATAAACACAGACTTGGTGTTAGAGAAGATGTATGAACAATAACACTACTGATTTGACTCTATGAAAAGGTACAAGTTCAACATAACAGATTGTTATCCATGATAGACAACCAATGATTGGATCATTTCTTTAAAAAGACCAAGGGCCCAGGCAGGAGCTACTTAGAAAATATAAGCAGGATAAACATTAACCCATATTATTTTTAGCATCCCCCCCACCATCTATGTGTGTTTTTAAAAAAAATTATATAGGCCATATTTCAGGGCGGGAACTTGGAAGCGGGTGATCCAAAGGCATTTAATGAAATGATTTTGAGTGGAAAACTGGTCTCACCAGGACACAAAGCCTCCTTTGATAAAACATTTTGCAGAGCCAAAGTTGCTCCCACGTAAGAAATAACTACCCTAGCTCATATGGAACAACTCATTTCTTCCCCAAACATATTTTATGTCCAAGAGAAATAGTTTAGTAGAGCTTATACCTTCTTTTTTTGTTGGTTTATTTCCCTCGAATCGTATCTAAACAGATTGTCAGAGCGAGATCGTTCAGATTTCTACTGAAAAGTCACATGAGAATAATAGCTGTCTTTGGGATTGGCTTAGAAAATACTGAAATAAACAAGAATTGGCTTATTCTTTTTGTCTGGTCTGAAACTGATTTGTGAGACAGGATCTTTATTGAACTTTGGTAAATACCTGGGAAATATTTGAACTTTTGTGTTGAAATATGAAGCCACATGTAGATAACTGCTTGATTACAATTAAATATTTTGACATGCTTGATCCACACTATCAACTGATAATTTAAAAAAGTGAGTGTTTTAACATTGCTAGTAGAGCAGTTATGGCCAAATCCATTTTTTCACTTTCAAACAGCTTTTATTGATTCTAACTTTACACAATCATTTGTCATATTGGAAGTAAGAGAATACAGTTCAAATATGGATTTTTAATTTATGACATCCTCTTCTTGCCATACCAATATGATCCATCCTTTTAATGTTAGTAAATCAAGACAAAGCCTTTTATTAATAAATTTATTGATATAATAAGAAAAAGGAAACCCAAAATGCCTATTTTGTAAAGACCATCATTTCAGAAGTAAATCTTTCCTCACATTTTAGAAAAAGTACAAATCTTGTTTTATATATTTTAATTTAATTAATATTTTTGGCCAAAATTTATATATGAAATAGGCCACACTTATACCTCTTCTTAAAAGCAAACTCCCCCCCCTCAGCTTATTGATGGAGAGGAGACCATGAATGAAACATTATTAATGCTACTCCAGGTATATATTTAAGCCGTTCTTTCTGTAAGAGAAAACTCTCTCTTTTTATATGGTCCTATCTGTAATTATTGTACAGAACACAAATTATCACCCTTCACACTGAGAACTTGAGCTGACCAGAGGTAAATTATTATCTTCATCTAGAGATATCAGAGTTTCGTTCACGTGGTGTTTTTAATACTCAAACCAAAAATTGCAAGTATTTAATCAAGAATATCATAAGTATGAGTGCCAGGATCTGCATATGCTTATCTGAGCAAACTTAGGATGGACGGTCATAATCATCAAATTAAGTCCATTCACTTGGGAGTTCGAAGTAGGCTGACGCCTGCCTGCTCAGAGGCAATCTTCATCCTTGTGCCTAACTTGGGCTGTAAATTCCTGTATTTCTCAAGTCGCTTCCTATTTTACTTCCATTTCCAAAACTTAAAACCTAATTACAGTTTCCTAAAGCAAATTCAGTGAACATCATGTGTATCTTTTTTGTTGTTGTTGTTGTTGTTTTTGATTCACACACTGTGATGTTCCACACTATTTGGACAGATGATTCCCTCTCCAAGGGAATATTGTTCCCAATTTTAAATTCCACAGTTTATTTTTTTGTAAGTTTTCTTTTTTACAAGCTTCTCGTGTCCTCCTTTTGAGGTAGCATCCTCATAGCGCTCCAGGATGTGAAACGTGGAGTTAGAAACATGTTACTTCAAAGGCACAGGGTCCTCATCTCACCTCTGTCTTCAGAACCATCTCCTCCTGGGTCTGGGGCTGTGCCTTTGGGCAAGTTACTTAGCTTCTCTGTGTTGCCGTAGGTTCAGCTATAACATCTGGCTGATAATAGACATACCTCCTGAGGTTATGTGATGATTGGCCCAGGGCTTGGCCCCACATAGAGTAGTTGCACTCTGAGCTGCTGAAGGTTGCCCAAGAAAACATGCCGAGGAGTGCTGGCTGGTCCCCAAATCTGCGGCCACAAATCTCCAGTGGGCACCCCATGCCGCCGCCAAGCCCTGCCCTGCGGTCCCAGCCTGGTTCTTCTTTTCTCTGTTCAGCTTCTAAGTGACAGAGAAGCTCAGGACCCACCAGCTTCGATCACCTCTTCTTTGTTGTCTAACTCATCTCCCCCTCCACCCCTGCTAAAACATGAGGTCCCAGCACATGTGTTCAAAACCACCTGCGTTTCATTGATTCACAGTCTTCCCTCATATCTCAAGATGCCTGTTTATAAGCGCCTTCGACTTTGCATACAAAGCCTGAACTGCCCTTCCTCTCCTTGAATTTTCCAAGTCTCTCCCATTTTGGGAAAGTGCATATACTATCTGCCCGGTTGCTATGGCCAGACATACAACAGAACAATGACTGGAGACCACAGATCATGTCTGATTTTCTTTCGTTTACTCTGTATGTCCAGTGGAGCAGCCTGGACCCACGACTTTTCCTCCGACAGCTCTGGCCCCTCATCCCTTACTTGGTGCTGCAGCATTTTAGCCAGGTCCTCCCAGCTTCCCTGTCTGCACGCAGACCAACCTTTGCTTCGTGTGAATTGGGTCGTACAGTCTCTATTTGTTCTTGAGCCCCAGTGGCTTCCTGCCATATTGGGGATAAGTCCCAATCCCTCAGTATGATCTGGCTTTTGCCCCCCTTGCAGATGCAGGATGAAATTACTCTACTCTGGCTCGCAGTGCTCTGGTCCTCTGTCTGTTTTTCTGACATGCCAAGCTTATGCCTGGCTCGGGAATACTGAACTAGTCGGGCCCTCACTTGGAGGGCTCACAGCTCCTCGGCATCTATAAAAGGCTGGGATCTGTGGTCTGGGTTTTAAATGACCACTACCTCCTAGGTGAGGCCCCTTATCAGGGAGTGGTGAGGGTCATGAGAAGTATTTATGATGCTCCCTGCTTCCTCCCACCTGGAAGATGTAGAACTGATACATGACTGCAAGGCAAAATTAGCCCTTCTCCGCTGCCAGACCTCATGTATCCTGTGGCTGCCTATGAAAGTTCTCTGCCTGTGGAAGTTTTCTGAATGTGAAAGTCTGATCTGCTGGCCTGAAGAGCAAATATCCTTCTGCAGCTTTCTCCTTTCCTCCTTCCTTCCTCCTTCCCTTCCTCCCTCCCTCCCTTCTTTCCCTCTTTCCTTCTTTCTTCCTTTCACTGTCTCTCCCTCCCTCTCTCTCTTCTCTCTTTTCTTTCTTTCCCCCTCCCTCCCTCACTCCTAGCCTTCCTTCCTTCTTTCCTTCCTTCCTACCTTCTTTCCGTCCTTTGGAGGAGGCAGGGTTGGGGGGGAAGTAGGGGATTATGTAAAAGGTAATTCTTACAAAATGCTTTCTATGATCTGATCTGAGTTTTTCTTGTTTGGAAGTTGACTAGATGGCAAAGTATTTCCTGATTGTTCCTTTCTCCCAGATGAGGGTCTCTGTCCTGATTTATATCCCCCCTCATATAGCCAGACACAGTGTTGTCTGGGAGAACAAGAGAATGCATGCCTAATATCTAATATCTCAGGGTTACGTACACCTTTTGATTTTCTTTTAAAATTTCAAAACATAGCATGCAGAGGAAAGTACCCCAGAAAAGACATGTGCACCATGATTAATTATAATACACAAACAGACCCACCTGTGCCCCTGCCCTATCCTTACTCCTCCCTCTAAGGTAAACATTATCCTAAAATTTTAATCATTGCTCCTTTGCCATTCTTTGTGTTTTCTCATCTAAATGCTCATACCTAGTCAGTAATAGTGTAGCTTTACCTCTTTTTTGATCTTTATATAAGAAGAATCATGTGATGTATTCCTTTGTGGAATGACCAGCTCTGCTCAACATTGTGTTTGTGAGATTGATCTATAATCAATCTTCATTGATTAAATGAAGTGCTCGTTTCTTCATTTTTGTTGCAGTGGAGTACCCAGGATATAAATGTGCCTTCATTTATGACTCATGCCACTCCTGAGATGTGCCCAGCATTTGGCCATGGCAGATCATGCTGCCAAGAACATTCTTGGACGTGTTTTTTTCATGCATGTATGCATACACGTCATTATACATCTATTAAATAGTGGAATTGCAAAGTCTTTAATGATAGAGATGTGCTGGATTTTCTTTCTTTGCTTCTACAATCTATTCTTCATCCTTCTCTGCCCTGCCTCTTGCTCTGGAGTTTTGACATCTGTGAACTACATCCCATGGGCTCCCCTGTCTTCTGTCTCCCACTGAGTCCAGCTAATGGGAAACACCAGAAAGAAATCGGAGGGTTGGTGGACGGAGAGTTCAGGTGTTCAGCTTTATCCCTTTGGCCACAGGTTAGCAGTGGATTCTTTTCTCTGGGGAAAACCATAGCTCCTATGGCTCTGGCTGCAGCTTGCTCTTCTTCTAGGGGCTGATACCACCTGTCTCCCTTGCCATGTGGAGCCCGAGGATCATGATGGCTTCCCCTTTGCTCTAACCCTCAGGACTTCATCACCCTCTAGCTCTTCCTAAACTCTCCTCTGAGCTTCGTAAGTTCTTTTGTAAAACTCTTTCCAGTTACCTCTTTGAATAGAGTATTTTCTCTAAGAACCTTGACTCATCTTCTAAACCCCAGCTGCACGTGCAAGTTCTTGTCACTCCCTATCTTTGCCAAAAAATGTCAGTCTTCTTCGTTTTAGACATTCTGGTGTATATGCTCTGTTATCTCATTGTGGTTTTAATTTGCATTTACTGGATTAATCATGGAAGACATGTTCATATATTCAGTGAACATTTAGATCTTCTTTTATGAGTGGTTGCTCAGTTTTCTTCCCTGTGTTTTCCCTGGGTTGTGTGTCTTCTTATTGATTTACAGGCGTTCTTTACATATTCTGGATATGAATAGTGGGTGTGATGGGTGAAGAGTATCCTCTCTAACTCTATTTCATGCTGTTTTATTCTTCTAGTAGCGTCTTTTGATGAAGAGAATTTCTTAACTTTCTCTTAATTATTAATGAAGTTCAATTTATCAGTCTTGCCCTTATAGTTAGTGATTTTGTGCCATACTTATAAAATCTTCCTCATCCCAAAGTCATGAAGCTATCCTTTTATATTATGTTGTAGAAACTCTTTTTTTGCCTCGCATTTATATTTATAATCAGCCTGGAATTGATTTTTGACTTTTGACTGATGGATTTTGATGGTATGAGCTTGTTGTCAAGTTGCTTCTTTCCATGTGGATATTCTGTTTCTCCAGTATGATTTTCTGGAGATTCCCTCCTTCACTTCTCTGCATGCCCCCTTTGTCATGAACAGTATACTTATGTGTGTGTAAATCCATCTCTGGGCTTTCTTTTCCTTTCCTTTGTTGTGTTTGTTCATACTTGCATGAATATCACTCTGACCTAATTACTGTGCCTTTGTAATGATGTTGAATAGAGCAAGTTGTCCCACCTAACCCTTCTTTAAGACATCTATTCGTTATTGACGCAGTGCATTTCTACATACGTTTTGGAATCACGTTGTGCGTTTTTTCTACAAAAATCGCATTGCAATTTTGATTGGCTCTACATTGAATCTCTTGCTCAGTCTGAAGAGAATTGACATCTTTACAGGATTAAGCCTTTAAATCCATGAATATGGTATAGTTATCCATTTATTTATTCCTCCCTTCAATTATATTTTGTGGTTCTCTGTGTGGAGGTCCTGCACATCTTATACCAAATTTATTCCCATATCGTAAGATATTTTTGATACTCATGAAAATGATATCATTTAAAATTAGGTTTTCTATTAATACTGATATATAAAAATAAAACTGAATTTTCTGTATTTACAGATGGCTAACAAACATCCCAGAATTACTAATTCTAATGATGTATTTCTAAATTCTCTTGGATTTTCTAGGTAAAAAATTATATCATCTGCAAAGAGTTAAGCTTTTATCTATTTTTCCCCTAGTCTCTTGGCATTTTACTTTATTTTCTTACCTTATGAATTGACTAGGACCTCCAGTACAATTTATGTCAGATGTGGTGAGTGTGCCCTTTTGCCTTTTCTCCTGAGATTAAACTTGAGTGTTTCATCATTAAAGTATGTGGCTTACTGTAAGGTTTCATAGGTGCCATTTATGGGATTGACAAAGTTCCCATTTATTTCTAATTTATGAAGAATTTTTATCGCAAATTGATATTGAATTTTATTAAATGCCTTTTATTCTTTTATTTGAGATGATCATATTATCTTTCATCTTTACAATTTAAACTCGATAATTTACATTGATTGAAATAACCCTACATTCTTAAGATGTGGTACATATATACAATGGAATACTACGCCTCCATCAGAAAGGATGAATATCCAACTTTTGTAGCAACTTGGACTGGATTGGAAGAGATTATGCTGAGTGAAATAAGCCAAGTAGAAAAAGTCAAGTATCACATGGTTTCACTTACTTGGGGTGCATAAGGGGTAATATAGAGAACAGTAGGAGAAGGAAAGGAAATGGGAATAGGGTAATTCAGGGAGAGAAACAAAACATGAGAGACTTTGGACACAGAACCAAACTGAGGGACTTGGAGGGATGGCGTGGGGGGATGGGAGAGCCTGGTGGTGGGTACTGAGGGCACGTATTGCATGGAGCACTGGGTGTGGGGCATAAACAATGAATCTTGGAACATTGAAAAAATAAAATAAATTCAAAGTAAAGAAAAGAAATGAAATAACCCTACCTTCTTAGAATAAACTCAACTTTATCATAGTATACATTATTATATTTCATATACTGTTGGACTTGGTTTTCTGATATTATTTTGCATCTGCTTTTATGTGTAATATCAGCCTATAATTTTTATTTCTCATAATATCTTAGTCACATTTGAGTCAAGATTTTCCTTTTTTCTATTATCTAAACATTTCATATAAGACTGATGTTAGTTCTTTAAATGTATATTAGAATTTGCTATTAAGTCAGTCTGGCCCTGGAATGTTCCTTTCTTTTAGAAAGGCTTTAAATGATTTAATCAGTGTCTTTAATAATTATAGGAGTTCAGATTTTGTGTTTTTTTCTTTGGCAGTTTTGGTAAATTATATTTTCCAAAGGTTTTATCTATTTCAAGTAGACTTTCACATCTATTGATAGGGAATTGTTTATAATGTTTTTTTTTTTTTTTATAATCCTCCTAATATCTATAAGATCTGTAGTAAGGGCTCCTTTTTCATTCTTGACTTAGGTTATTTTTACCTTCCCCCTTTATCCTTAATACTCATCAAGGGCTTATAAATAACTAATATTTCCAATGATTTGACTTTGTTAATCTCCTCCCATCTCTTCCACTGTATGGTCATTCTCTCTCTTTTTTTAAAAATTTATTCATATCTTTATTATTTTCTTCTTTTTTTATTTGGGTTTTTCTAACTTTTTAAGATTAATACCTTTGCCTCTTTCCTGTGAAGTATTTGTCACAGAAATAGTAACATAATTGTCTAATCTATCTCATATTTACCTCTTTTTATTTTCAGAACCAAACGTGGTTCAAGTGAGAATTAAGATACATATAATTTCCACAGGCAGCTCTTCATGTAATGTCATAAAATATGTTCTAATCAGAAGCAGTGTTGGGTGTCTTTTAGGTTATTTTTGTGAGTAGTCATTGCCCAAATGAATCAACAACAAATATCAGTCAAATGAATCAGTCAAGATATTTCTTCACTCTGACACATTTTCTCAGAAGAACCATAGACTACAGTTTCTTTGTACCTTTCATGTTGAACCAAATCATTTACCTGAGTTTTAAAATTTTACTCCTAAAAGATTTTGCCGCTTTTTTTCTACCATCTGAACATATGCTAATTCCTTGGGACCCAATTAAAATTTCATTTTCCTCAAGAAG